>NTHP01000755.1:163060-205968 GCA_003416845.1 Oplegnathus fasciatus
TGTGAGGCAGTGTTTGAGTATTAATCTGAAAACACTCGGTCCGTCCTGCTCCCTGTCAGACCTGAGTGACCAGAGGTTCTTTGAGGTAGAAGTTTATCCCTCTGTGATCAGCAACGGCCTGTCCGGCACAAAGCCCTGCCAGGAGAGTCCCGTTGAGCGGAGGGCAGATCCCAGTGCTGTTCTGCCCGTACAGGGGTGCATAATCTCCCATGTGTTCAGGCACCTCGTCCGCTCCTTCCTCATCTTCCTCCTCTTCATCGCCCTCTTCGTCCTTTTCCCAGAGCGACGTGGAGACATGGTGGTACTGGGTAGTGTCCTCACACTCCATCTCGCGGTGGTAGAAGTAGCTGAAATTGGACACGATGACGGGCACTGGCAAAGAGATGGTGAGCACGCCGGCGATGGCGCACATGGAGCCCACCAGCTTTCCCCCGACCGTCTCCGGATACATGTCCCCGTAGCCGACCGTCGTCATGGATACCACAGCCCACCAGAACGCCTCAGGGATGCTGGTGAACGCTGTCTGTGGACTGTCCACCTCGGCAAAGTAGGCAGCACTAGAAAAGAGGATGACTCCGATGAAGAGGAAGAAGATGAGCAGTGCGAGCTCTCTGAGGCTGGCCTTCAGCGTCTGGCCCAGGATCTGGAGTCCCTTGGAGTGACGAGAGAGCTTGAAGATCCTGAAGACCCTCACCAGCCTGATGACCCTGATGAGGGCCAGGGACACGGACGGCTGCGCGCCTTTGTCCTTGGCCAGCTCCGTGCCCAGTGTGACGAAATAGGGAATGATGGCGAAGAAGTCGATGGTGTTCATGACGTCTTTGAAGAAGTGCATCTTGCTCGGAGCGCAGGTGAAGCGCACGATGAGTTCAAAGGAGAACCAGCAGATGCAGATCGTCTCAACGATGAAGAAGGGGTCCTGGAAGGGGGTGAAGCCAGGTGGGACCAAGATGGTTTCGTTCGCTATGGTGGGGTGAGGTATGGTGGTGAATTGCTGCAAAACAAAGGATGAAGGAAAAGCGGTTACAGTTGCACACATGAGCTACTATCTGAACAGACACCACTTATATTCTATCATCTGTTGGCCACCAAACACGAGTTGAAAGGAGAAATATGAGAATAAAGGGGAAAGGTAGGGCTGTAATAAATAGCTCCATGGAGACGATGTAAACAGAGAGAAAACAAGGAGGGAGTAAACAGGAGAGGGACAAGTGAGAAGAAGCGATTATTATGAAAGTTTGCCCTCAGCACATTTGGAGAATGAAGTCTGTCATCGGGATCTGATCGAGCCTGTGAGATCTGTGATACTGTGCTAACTTTTCTCTCCTCTCCATTTTCACTCTGCCGGCTTTATTTTTCCTTGCAGACTTTTATATAAATCAGTTTCTCTATATTTGAACGCACACAAAAAACATTAAGTTCATGTGACTCTGGGTTGCGTTACACCCCAGACACCGGCACGGCCGAGGCATCTGACACTTCATTTAACCCGGCCACTTGTTTTTTTCTGGGAAGTAGGCTCGGGTTTGAAATGACTGGGCATTAGTGTCTTTTAACAAGATAGATAGAGTTACTCTTAAGCTTCTGGTGGCCTAGCAGCACATATTGTCCCCAACGCTATGTATTTATATGTTTTTATGTGAAGTGAATTCTAACACTGACAGCTCAGATGAGGTTGATCTTGTATTTTAAACGGTCAGTTCAACCAAATCACAAAAAGTTGATTTTTTTCATTTATGATTATTGTGGTCCAGCCATTAAGATTCTTTGGTTTGTCTTTGTAGAGCTAAAAAATACAGTAGCTCTAATGGAAACTGTAGACGGTGGAGTGCAGAGTTACATGGACATTACTGCAGGAAAGACCTGTGCAGCTGAGTTTTTAGCCAGCTAATGATGTCAGTGTTCGGCTGTCTGTTGGTCGGTCCACCACTTTGGTCCAAATTGAAATATCCCAACAACTATTGCATGGATTGCCATTAAATTTTGTACAGACATCCGTGTTCCCCAGAGGATGAATCCTAACGACTTTGGTGATCCCCTGATTTTCCTGCTAGCACTACCATGAGGTTGAAATCCGACCAGTCTCAGTTGTACTTTGTGTTTACAGCTAATTAGCAAATGGTAGCATGTTAACATGCTAAACTAAGATGGTGAACATGGTAAACACTGTACCTGCATGTTAGCACGCTGAAGTTAGCATTTGGCTCAAAGCACCAAAGTGCTCCAATACAGCCTTTGGGCACCACAAACAATATCTCATTCATCTCCTTTGTATTGGGATGATGGCAGAAATCACAGCAGTCAATGTGTCAAAATATGGGCCCATAGCAATCAAATATCCTTCAGCTATTTCAAGGACATATAACTTGTCATATAAAGCCAACAACATGCATCAGAATCCAACAAAACAAATTTTGTCCGTTGGATTTTCACCACCTTCTGGTAAGTGAGTGATTGCGTGGGGACGGCTGTGCATTTAGGTTTGGGTTTGTTTGTGTAGTGTCCAAAAGCGTCAAATGCTCTGATCACATGAGCGTATCTATCTATGTATGGGGGTAACAGAGCAGCGTTGGTGCTGATGGGGAACGTAAATCCAGCGAGCGCTGCTGCATGTCACTCCCGCCGCCTCAGCCTTCAGAATCCGCCCTCGTCTCCAGGCTACCGGAGTGTGTGCGAGGCTAATTTAATTTTGCGGCTGTCATCAGAAAAGTTGATCTGCTAGCCTCCTTTCCATGCTGTTTTCAGTGTGTAGCCTATGACTCACCGCGTTTATTAATACAGACATTCGTTTATGTGTTGATGTGCACTTAGGGTTGTCCTTCCTCTATATATAGCCCTTTAGATCTCCAAGGCGTAACGTGAGACAAGCTCATCTCCTTTCCTTCCCTTCACACTTGCCTCTTTAGCTCTAACGCCTTCCACTCTCTCTCTCTTCTCAGTACTTTTGAAATATCCACTCCACCTGAATGTACTTGTCGGCTCTGGCAGTCGTCCCTGAGTGGCGCAACAAGGCCTCCTCTAACAGTAAACCTCCATCCAAGCTGCCCTCTTCTTTCCTTACTCTTGTTTTTCCACCAGCGGTTTAACTGCCCTTCTCATCTCCTTCATTCCTTTCCCTCAATCTGAGTGGATCAGATTTAACGACAAGTCCAAAATAATCTCAGGAAAACCTCGCCCTCGCCCTCGTCTTCTCTTCTCTGTCTTTGCTTTCCCTTCCCTCGATCTTGATTCTTAACTTTGATGTTCTTTTTCTCATCATGCTTCAGTTTTCTTTTCTTTTTTCCGCCTCGGTGTTCAGAGACGAGATAAAGACGTTTTCAGCTGGTGCTGCAAGAGCTGGTTTATGTTTGGCAAGGTGACACCTGTCAGCACCTGTTGTCCTTCTATGTTCACCTCGTCACTTCTGTTAACCTCTGTTCTCTTTGCACCCTGTCAGCTGCCTGCCAGTTCCTTCTCTCACCTGGTTGTCTCCCTCCTTTATGTGAATTGCCACTGACATAACCTCCATCTGCAGCCTTGTCAACCCTCTCTGTGTCTCTCATAAGTGGCTCTTGTATGTGTCAGCACCATGTAACCCATCCTCACCTCCCTCTGTTCCTTCTCATTCCTGAACTCAGGCAGAGTCTCCAGGCAGAAGATGAGAATGGAGATCACAATGACCATGACGCTGATGATGGCGATGATCCGAGCTCCACCGGACGACTCCGGATACTCAAACAGCATCCAGAGGCGACGCTGCAAGTCATTGGCGGGTAAGGGCCTCTCCTCCTCCTTGGGGAAGCCTTCGTCTGCTTTGTAGCGGTCGATGATCTCCTCTCCGAGCTCGTAGAAGCGCAGCTCCTCCAGGAACATGTCCAGGGGGACGTTGGCGGGCCTCCGCAGCCTCCCGCCCGACTGGTAGAAGTACAGGATGGCATCGAAGCAGACGCGGCTCCTGTCCAGGAAGAGTTCGTTCCGCATGGGGTCAAAGTAGCGAAGGCGACGCTGGGGGTCACCCAGCAGGGAGTCTGGGAACTGGGCGAGGGTTCGGAGCTGGGTCTCATAACGCATCCCTGACACGTTGATGGCCAGGCGTTCAGTCAGAGCCCAGCCGCTCCTCCACTGACAGCGACGGTTCTCCCTCTTGGCTCCGCTCGGCTCCTTCTCACTGCTCTCCTTCTCCAGCTTGTTGTGTTTGTCTTTGGTCCGCTTGTCTTCATCACCGACCTCCTCAGCTTTCTGTTTTTCTTTTGTCTGCCCTCCTCCTCCTCCTCCTCCTCCTCCATCTCCTCCTGGTCCTCCTCCCTTGTCTTGATTATCCATCTCTCAATCTTTGATTTTTTTCTCTCTTGTCTTTGTTGTCTTACTTTTTTTGTCTCTTTGCTCTGGAGGAAACAAATCAAGGTTAAACTGGCAATGCAGAGCAACAAAAGAAGAAATACAATGGCATAGGGCAATATTTACTACTTTTTAATCACAATTTTTGTGCATAAAACTCTATTTTTTTTAGTAAATAGGTTATCAATATGAAATTAAATGGTCCTTTAGTTGTTTGATTTTGTCATAAAATCCATCGACCAGTAACACAGCATCACATTATCTTTTTTCCCCAGAATATTTTGGAACAGATCAATAAAATATTAAAATCTCACCTCAGTTTTCTCTGTAAATTCAGCGGAGCAATTTTCTGGACATCAGAAAAATATATTTTTTTGTTATTTACATTAGAATACTTTATATAGAAATTAGCATGAATTGTGTGATGGTAAGAGTGAGTAGAAGTGTGCTACATTAAAAATAATGTAAATGCCGTCCTCATCATTAAAAACAAAGCAGAACTTCTATCAAAATTCCCCCATTTTTGACATGAATTAGTAGATTTTTCAGAGAACTACTTTCTCCGCCATATTCTGCTACTTTTTTACTGTAAATCACATCATGCAGACCCTCCATGCAAAAAGCTCCAAACATGCAGTCATGCTCATCACCAGTTTATCACCATGTCCAGTGCACCCAGTAGAAACCAAACTCAGACTGGTCTCCTCCTCTGCTGATTCCAACTAATCACCCCTCCAGAGAGTGACCATGACTCTCCTACTGTACCTCCACCTCGGGGTGCCTTTTGGGCTGACCCTTCCCTCCTTCTGAGACAGTATGTGTATCAATTCCCTCATCATGATGTCCAGACAACCCCTCCTCCTCCTCCTCCTGCATGTCGTCCCACCTTCATGTGTCACGTTTGGGAGGGGAGGCGGCAGAGGGAGCAGCGTGGCTCCTTCAGGGGCTGCTGCGGCGTTAATCTTCAGCGTGGGTGAAGTTAAGATAGTTAAGCTTGTTTGTAGGTCACTCACTGTTTTCACTTGCTCCCTTGTGCTCTCTCTCACGCTCAGTGCACCCCCTGGGAATGCTGTCGGGCCGAAATTCAATCTCTGACCCTCTCCTCCTCCAAGAGCACCGCTGCCTCTTCTGCCCCTTTTTCTGCCCCCAACAACCCTTCCTGCCTGAAAATGTCAACCTCTTAACCCCTCACTCTTCCTTAAACATACTGTACATGTTTGCACGCATGGGAGCACACGAACCTGCACTCAGCAGAGGTCAAAACTATTATGTTAAAAAAGGAAAATTTAAAAAAAGCAAAAGTTTTGGTTGTGGTGACCATGATTTACACTCTGGGGTGAGACCACTAAACATGTGGTCAGTATTTTCTCTTGTTTTTTCTCTCCATGTCGCCTCTAACTGCTTTCATAGCTCTGCTGTCATCATCTATTTTAAATAACATTTGGCTATGTGACTGTGGCCTGTGCAGAATTGTCCACAAATTAAAAACAGGGCGAATGAAACTCGAGCTCATTTTAAATTAAATCTGGATGTCTGTGGTTATTTTAGACACATCATGAAGTCTACGCTCAAGCATCTCTGTGTGGCACTGTGTCTGTGGGCAGTAAAACTACAGTTCCCATGACAGGATTTTATGACACAAGCACTTTGCAAATGTTACCTTCAAATACGCCCAGCAAATTCTAATTTCTGACTTTTCAGAATCATAAATGAAACAGTTCAGTACATTAAATAAACAAGAAATAGGACAGTATAAAAATGTGTTATTATTTGGATTCATAAATCAAGGCGGATATACATATATATATTATATGAAAGCCATTTATTTTGCTTTTAGGTTTTAATGTTTTATGTTGGAGGTTTTTCTTATTATTACTTTTAGCCATGCAAGTGAAATGGCTCTATGGAGGGCAATATCATTCAGTCAACTGGTTGTTTGGTTCACCACTTTGGTCCAGACTGAAATATTTCAACAAGTATTTGATAGATTGGCTTGAAATTTTGTACGGAGATTTATGGTCCACCGAGGATGAATCCTAATGACTTTAGTGATCCACTGACATTTCCTTTAGCGCCACCAGCAGGACAAAGTTTTCACATATTCTGTGAAATATCCCAACATCTACTGGATGGATTGGGACAACATTTGGTACAGACGTTCATGTCCTCCTCAGGATGAATTGTAATAACTTTGGTGATCCTCTGACTTTTTCATCTAGCGCCATCATCTGGTTCAAATTTTAAATGTGTCCAATATTTTGGTTTATGACCAAAATACCTGCAAAACTAATGACATTCCCATCAACCAGCTGTACTTTGTGTTCACTGCTAATGTTCGCATGCTAACATGCTAAGCTAAGATGGTGAACATGGTAACCATTAGCTATATGAGCATGTTGACATTAGCATTTCCTTCAAAACGCTGGCTCACAGTGCTGCTAACATTGCTGTAGGCTCTTAGTCTTGTTTTAATTCATTAAATTGCCACAAACCAGTTGACATACTGTGACTCTGGGGCCTCTAAACATTACACCTGCTGAACATTAACAACATTAGCTGAAACCACCACTGTGCCCAAGTACAGCCTCACAGAGCTCCTAGTCTGGTTATTGAATATAACATAAAAGTTTTCATGTCATTTTACCAGGTTATGTTAATAGTTAATATGTTCTTTATTTAATAAAGTTCACAGTTTGGTGACTCTGCACTTTATTGACAGTTTTTGAGTGAACTTTGTGATTTCCAACACTCCCAGCGGCCCCTGAAGGCAGCAGAGCAAACCCCATGATTTTGAGGAACTTTGAACTTCACGCACGAGCTGCGGTGATAATGTTTGAGAAGGTGGGCGCACCTGAAGAGACTCAGACGAGCCGTGAGCGAGAGACAGTACAGAAAGTATCAGAATCACCATTGCTCGTCTCCTGCAGCGGAAACGTTTGACAGCAGCGCCGCTTCATCCTCCTCCTCCTCATCATCATCATCATCAGCAGCAGCAGCAGCAGCACAGCCAAAATGTCCCTCCGCTACCACAACAAAGTTGTGATTGTCACTGGAGGATCCAAAGGGATTGGCAGAGGGATTGTCAAAGTGTTTGGTATGGTAATTATCCTTATTTATGACTTTATGACTTATTAATTTTACGTGGATTGGTTTGAGATCAGAGCAGGAAGTGGCGCACTGAACATTTTGCATCTTTTTGTTTTTTAGTGGAGAATGGTGCCAAAGTGGTGTTTTGTGCACGAGGAGGTCAGTAATGTTGTTTTTATTCAGCTTTTGTCCGTTAAATTCTGTATTGATTGAGAAAATGTCTCTTGGGAAAGGTGTATTTGATTGGTATGACTTTAAATTGATGCACGCACTGCTATAACTTTAATACAGGTGTTGTACTGAAAGACATTTAAGCCTAAAATGTGAATATATGTCATATATATCATGCATGTATTACAGGTGCAGCAGGTGAGGCTCTGGAGGCGGAGCTAAACAAAGCAGGCCCAGGCTCATGTAAATTTGTCTCATGTGACATCTCCAAAGAGGATGACATCAAGGTGAAAGTGCAGCTTACTCGTGTGTTATTGGTTTGTTATACTGGACACAGATTTACAGTTCCCTTCTGGACTGGTCGTGATCACCTGTGGCTCACATTGTGCCCTGCTCATCACCTGACTTAGATCCAAAGATCCACACGTCCAGTTAAAGCTTATGTTTATTTGGAAAGTGACTCATGTCATTGCCCAGCAGCCATCTTTCTGTCTTTGGCTCGACTCCAACCAGTTGTGTGTTTGCTCTGCGGGGCGAAGTGTTTCCTGTTCCTGCTGCTTTGTTGCTAACTGGTTTCTCCACCTGCTCCTTGTTCTAATGCAACTGGTGTGACTGCCTCTCCGCAGAGATTGATCGCAGCCACGGTGGAGCATTACGGACACATCGACTGCCTGGTCAACAATGCAGGGTGGCGTGAGTCTCACACCCCTTCTTCCCTCCAGCAGATATGATGAGGAGGAGGAGGAGGAGGCACAGACTTTATTTATCTCTTTTTTTTCCCTCCTCTTCAGACCCACCTCATAAACCCACCGACGACACCACAGCGGAGGAGTTCAGGGACCTGCTGAATCTGAACCTCATCAGCTACTTCGTGGCTTCTAAAGTAATGTTTCCAACTCATGTAAAACTTCTTAAAAAGGCAAATAATTGATCATAACTTTCCCCCATAAATGCTGACTCCTGTGAAAGCAAAGAAAGGCCATACGGATCTGACTCTTATGAGCAGTTAAACACCTAATTTTTATAATTGAATCGCATTTTATGCCTTTTATTAGACAGCAGAGAGACGACAGGAAACCAGGGAGAGAGAGATGAAAAGGTCCCAAACTGGGGACCTTGTGGTCTATGGTCACCTTCATATCCCCTAAGACACCTGACCCCCCCCTACTAAATACTTGACGTTGAAATGTAAATACCACTGAATTTATAGTAAATTGAAATATTTTACTTTGAAAAACAGTCATGTGATCTGAATTTCTATCTTTTCAATTTCCAGTTGTGCAATTTCAAAAACTTAAAGGTGTAGTCTGCAAACCTGGAGAGAGCTTGTTGATATTTGAACTCAACAGCCAAACAAATACACCCGTCACCTCCACTGCTCCTTCAGAAACCATGGACGCGCATTGCCAAGGGAACAAGCTCTGATCGATCCAAACTTCATTCAGAAAACAAGCATTTTAAAAGTTGTTTGCTTGTCGTCTTGCAGACAGACCTGACAGAGCATGAATTCAGACTTTTTACAAGTCGGCATCATGATGGAGTTATTTCGGCATCCTTTTGATCCGTTTATTGCGATTAAATCACAGCAGAATCTGTTTATTTTGGGATCCTACCGCTGTAGTAATCCAGATTAATTCAGCTGACGTGTGACTTGCTAGATACAGTGAATATTTATTGATTCTGACTCACCAATTATGAAACTGCCACTCACCGGAGACAGACGGAGAGGCTATTATAATATTCACGGGTTGTATTTAAACACGAATAAACACAAATGATCCCGCAGTCAAACTCGCGTGAGTAACGCACAGCGTTAGTGTCGGTATTTGACGACCTGGGAATGAGAACAGGTTGGTGTCTCGGTCCGAGCCACTCTGTTTGTTTTCCATTTACAGAGCGAGGGCCGTGTATGAACACAGAACGGACGGCTAGCGGACCGTGAGGAGATATTCGCTGGATTTGACAATTGTAGACCACACCTTTAAGTATTGTTTTGGGGTTTTTTATGGTTGACAAATTCAGATTCAGACAATTCAAGCATCCGAATTCAGATTCAGCCAGTCCTTTTCAGATCTGAGAATTCAAGTCTAGTCAAAACGTCAGCTGCTCAAATTGGATAAATTAGTGAGATTAATTTCTTTCTGCCACTAATGATAATCCTTCGAGCCTGAATGGAATTGATAAGACCTCTGTCCTATCAGGTGAGGTTCTGTCAGTCACATGATCCAAGAAAGAGAAGTCAGGCTGAGTGAGTGGAAACCTCGAACAGCAGCCAGGGGAATTTAAACCTCATGATATTCAGATATCAAAATATGTCAGTGCTTTAAATTTGGTGGTATTTCAGTTCCAACGTGAAGTATTCAGTGGTGACGTTTTCATTTGCTTATAAAATTAAAGTTATTACAACTTTCTTAAATCACCATTGACCTCCCTCACTCACCCATAGACACATATGTGTGTGTATATAGGATCTCTGAAGTGATTGGAGGTCTCACTCTCTCCTCAGTATGTGTTGCCGTACCTTCGGCAGCGTCAGGGAAACATCATTAATGTTTCCAGTCTGGTGGGAACCATCGGTCAGAAAGATGCTGCACCGTACGTCGCCACCAAGGTGAGTTAATCCTCCGGGAAACACGTGTCCACACACTTCCATCATTCCTTAAATGTCAGCTGAAGAGAGAGAAAAGAGTCCTGTGATGTGGTCTTTCCTCCACAAGGGGGCGATCATTTCCATGACAAAGGCGATGGCTGTGGATGAGAGTCGCTACCAAGTGAGAGTCAACTGGTGAGCCAAACTGGTTTCTGCTTAGATGACTGATTTCACTCTCACTACTTGTTTATTTAAAGGTGCAGCGTAAACAGTTGTTAAATTCAGATTAACTATTATCTGTGAGAGAAGATGTTCCAGTCTGGTTCCACCACCTCATGTCTGCTTAAAGGGCCTTTAACGAGTATTACTGCAATAATTAATCAATGTCGTTATTTTTAAATTAACTTATTACCTTAAATGAAAGTACCAGTACAACAATGTAAAAACACTCCTTTAAAAGTAAAAGTCATGCAATCAAAATCCTACTTAAGTAAAAGTACAAAAGTATTAATGACAAATAGTAATTAAAGTATCAAAAGTAAAAGTACTCGTTCTGCAGTAACTATATGTGATTCTATGTGACATTATTAGATTATTAATACCTCAGTGTTGGAGCAGCATGTTACTGTTGGAGCTGCTGCAGGTGGAGCTGGTTTGAACTACTTTATATACAGTTAGCTAGTTTAGTCCAGTGGTTCCCAATCTAGGGGTCGGGCCCCTCCAAAGGGTCTCCAGATACATCTGAGGGGTCCTGAGATGGTTAATGGGAGAGGAAAGAATAATTTGCTTTTATTATTTGGAATTTTCTCCCATCGTTGCTTTGGACCCAGAGAAAACAAGCCAGAAAGGTTGGGAACAACTGGTTTAATCTTTAACAATGTGTTGTATTTTATAAGCTGACCATGTGTTATTAATGCAAAATCTTAATGTTTCCCTCTGAGTGTGGAGTGTAGTATAAAAGTACAGTATTGGAGTAAATGTACTCAGGTACTTTCCATCACTGCTTATTAAGAGAAGAAGTTAAGTCTAAAAGTTGCTAACTTTGTGTGAGAAACTAAATAAAATCAATTTAAAATGATATAAAACAGAGAAAAACATTATTGGCTGTAACCAATGTATTTTTGGTATATTTGTAAAAATCATTATATAGATTATTACTATTACCAGATACATATAAGACATATAAGAGTCTCTCATAAGAGCAATCGCTGCAACAATGCCTCTGTCCGCTTCTGGAGTGACTCTACTCTGATTACTTAAAGTAAACAGCATCTGTAACAAATATGCAACTGACTACAAATCTAATCGTACCCTCTCTTGTCTAATAACAGCATCTCTCCAGGTAATGTGCTGACTCCTCTGTGGGAAGAATTAGCAGGACAGACAGCGGATGCTGCAGCAGCCATTAAAATGGGAGAAAACTCTCAGGTAAGTTCTCACAGTGGAACCAAAAGTTCCTACACGGGTTAGAAAGACGAGGAACGTGTCCTAAGGAAGTGATCTTATTGAGTGAGACTTCTTTGTTGGCAGTGAAGACTTTAATCCAGTATTGAAGGCTTTGTATTTTGCACAATAGCATTAAAGAAAGATCCCCCTCTGATAATAATACGTAATACTCTTAAGACTCAGTGTTTCACTGTAAATCATTATGAGGCAGCGAACAGTTCCTGCAGCATTGTTATGTTAATGATCTCTTAATGAGCGCTGCGGCCCGTCTATTGGTTTGTAAATGTTAACGCCCTCGATCCGGGATCTGAACAGAAAGAGTTTCTGCAGCAGGCTGTTGTTTTGCAAATTACAGCTTTCTGTTCATCCCGGTCAGAAAAGGCATCTGAAGCTAACGTGGTGACACAACAAAGAGGAGAAACTAGACCGTGGTCCTGAAGAGTCTCAGCTTGCTCTTCATTATTCATAGTGGAAGAGTGGAAGCAGAAGGATATGAAATAAAAGTATGTCATGACGTTACTTGAATGAAGTTTTCCTCAGTATTAAGATAAGATACACCTTTATTGATCTTTATTTTTAAGAAACGATTAAATCTCGGCCCTCTGTTCTTTAAGTGTTAGTGCAAGTCTTTTCCATTTTCTGGTAATTTATTAGTGTTAATAGAAGAGGAGGGTGTGGAATTATTATTATTTACACTTTCTTTCCTCTAGTTTTTTATTCAGGTAACGATTAGGAAGTTTGACTGAGTTAAGATCACTGAATCTGCAATTTTTTCTATGGAGTCTTGCATAAATATTTAGGAACTTGTCCACTCCTGCAGCCAGTTTTGAAATGCTTATTTTACTTGGCGAGTATTTGAGAGCCAAGCTGCCTTTTTACGCTGCAATAACAGCACAGCAGGAACTGTGAGAACAGCTGCAGGAGAATAAAACACGCGTAAACACACAAGGAAGTAAGAATGAGAGTGAGGAATGACAGGTTTTCTTCTCCAACAGCTGCTGGGTCGTATGGGCACTGAGGCCGAGTGTGGACTGGCTGCCTTGTACCTCGCTGCTGATGCTACTTTCTGCACCGGGATCGACCTGCTGCTCAGCGGCGGAGCTGAACTCAACTACGGCATCAAGAGTCAGATCCCATCCTGACTGTCCTGGTCTCCACAGTCTCCTCGTGGGAGCTCGTGGCAGCAGCTGGTTTGAGTTGTTTAATGTAGATTATGTTCACATGTGCAGGGTACATTATCTAAATGGTTACAAACACAGGGAGGATTATTTTATTCAATAAAATAAAGAGATTTTATTCATTTAATGTGCAAATTGTGTGGCTGAGATAAGTTTGGCATCCTGTGTAACCAGACCTGCACCCCTCCCCACCGATCAACCAATCAACATCAACCTCTTTGACCTAGAATAACCTCCCTTTTTTGAGCCCTCCTGTGTCCACCAATCAGATGTTACGCTTTTGTCACGCCTCCAATGACATCCTGAATGAGACTCCTCTGGTTAATGTACAGTTTAACACTCACCACAAGACTTTTATTAAATACATTTACTGCCTCTTTTTCCACTAACATTCTTGTGTTTTCTTCCAAAACTATCAAAGTGATGTTAAATTATTAATCCCAAAAATAGGAAGAAAAAATCACAAGGTAGTCACAAAGGGTTTATATAAAGTAAGTTGTGTTGAAGGACTTATTTCCAGGAGGGCATTTTATGTGTGGGAGGTTTCTGACTTCACCTCAGCTGAGCAGCGTCTCGTATTTCAAAGCGGAACCCGAGTTGACTTTGAGCTGAGTTTGTGTTTCCACACGAACAAATAATCTCGTTTATCATCGTTACGTAGCGGAGATGGCAGCCCTCCGGACGGTGAGTTCATCGACCGATGTGTGTGTGTGTGTTGTTTATTATGTGTTTACACTCCCTGTCTGGGTAAATGATTCACTAAGACGAGCGGTAAGTGCGCCGATAATGACCGAGAAAGATAAGATGTGTCTGGTTTACACGGACTGATGTGTCTGTCCCGCCAGCGCCGAGGGTGGCAAAACAATGCAGCATGGAGAGGTCATTAAACCAAACTCCATGCTGAAATAAGGAGACTATAATTGTCTTGCTTATCAGCTAAAATTAACACCTCGTAAAACCCGACTCGGTGCCTTTTATAAATCTTCATGGTTCGATAACGAATTCGGCAGACATCCAGTCAACAAATTAGATCTTGTTTTATGACAATTTAATTTTTTGAAAAGTTACCTAACCTTACGAATCTTACCACCCTCACTAGTTTTTGTGGATGGTGGAAGGCAAGCCAGTTAGAAGATTTGCAGATTATTAGTGTGCCGAATTGAAACGTATATCCTACTCATACTGGAAGAGCCTTTAGTTTGTGTATATGTAGTTTGTAAGCGACGCTATAAGCAAGTTTTCATTGAATTGTCGGATTTTTAAATGGAGTTTCGTGTGAGGCTAGAAAGCTGCACCCATCTCTTCAGATAGCTTATTAGTATGACGAATTGAAAAACATATCCTACTGATACTGGAGTAGTCATGCCTGCGCTTCTATGTACTTTGTAAGCGACCCTATAAGCAAGTTTCCATTGAATCGTCCGATTTTAAATGGAGTTTGGCGTGAAGGCTGCACCCATCTCTTAGGGTGGTTCAAGATGCATATCTGCAGAATATATCAAGTGTAAAGTGTATATATATGTTATTACCTCATTATGCTTACACTACGCGTTGAACATTTGTAATTAATTATGTTACTTATGTTGCTGCTGCCTCCACAATTTGATGTTAACGCGAGGCTCAGATGCTAACTAGCATTTGCTAAATCAGTTTTACTTTAACTCCAGATTTTGGCTCAAAATGAAGAAAAAAAATCATCAGATTTAAACGTGCATGTCCCAAATGTCACAGAAAATATAAACATATATGCCTACACACACTCATGTTCGCAAGAAAAGGCAAAACTTGCATCAGCCATTCAACAAAGTGCACACACAAGGGGGCTCCTGCACCAGAGTCAGTGTGCAACTTGTGGGAATCACTAAAGCATCAGTTATGCAGCTCTGTAGACCACTGCCTGACATGTGACAGGCACCATATTGAATGTGAATTCAGCGCACAGTCTGTTTTACAAACATTTAACTGCCTGGATAATTCAGCCATATACAAATTAAACAAGCATTGAGATAAAGTTCCACACTGCCTACTCTCATATTAACAGGAAAAGAGCAGTTGAACTAAAATCATTTTAATTGCACCTGTATTATCTCTCATGACCAGAGCTACTGGCATCATAAAGCCAGACCACAAACCAGAAAACCAGTAAAACAAGCTGTTGCAGTGACATGTTGATGATCTCGTGGTGCACTTTTCCAACAGCGAGCCATTATTGTTGGTGTCTTGTTGGATGTTTTGGCTGTTAGAACAGATATTGTTTTCCAATCTGCCTTTTCCCGGCTTGCAATTGTTTTACAGCCTTTTGTCACCCACACAGGATCCTTGCAAACTACCCTCTCACCTCCTCATTTTGCAGAGTAGCCTGCATGTGTGCCTGATTCTAATTACAGCACAGCCCTTAGCGCCGGCTGTCTCCTGCAGGCATGTGTTACTAGCTACGTACTGTGAACTGCAGGCAAAATGATTGGTGCTGAGTCACACACACCCACAAACACACAATGTCAGGCACTGGTGTCCCTGTGCGTTCCCAAAGCTGGGTAAATAGTTGTCACCTGGAAAGAATATAAACCTCAACAAGCTGTCTGATAAAACCTGTCATGACTACCAGTACTGTATGTAAACAACTGTCACAGTGATTGTTGCCGTCTGTGTCACGTTTGCAGGCACTCCATGGACGACTTGTTCAGGCCCTACCTTTTTCCTTTGGCTCGCTGCGGTTCGCCAGCTCCTTTAAGGTAATGAGGACAGGTAACATTTCCTTCCTCCCCAGGTGAGGCCTGTGTCACCTCCTGCCTGTACATGCCTGGTGGGTTTGTCCCGCAGCACAAAGAGTTTATAGATCATTGTGGGAACAAGGAAGCAACATTTCTCTCTTCAACTTGTACAAGTCGCCTAGAATTTAAAGTTTCTTTTCCCCCTCTATCTTTCCTCACTGTCTGCCTGTGTTAATTATTTAATTCAGTTTAATTGATCTTGATTAATTGTGTCTTATTGACCAGATAAGTCAGCATCTCGGCTGGCTCTGTGTAACGCTCAACTAATTGTCCTTTTAAAGCATGCTCTGCCAATAACGACGATTTAAAAACAATCACTGTACCCCTCGCCTGCTCTGCTCTTGTCCCGTCTGCTTCTTTTCCTCCTCCCGTCTCCGGCTCGCTTGTCCGTCTCCCGCGTCAGGCAGCAGACATCGTCATCGAGCACAACGCAGCATGCAAGCCGAAGCCCGACCCGTCCTCCCTGGTGTTCGGCAAACAGTTCTCCGACCACATGTTGACCATCAACTGGTCGGAGAAGGGCGGCTGGGAGGCTCCGCAGATCAAACCTTTCCAGAACCTGTCGCTGCACCCTGCCAGCTCTGCCCTGCACTACTCCATAGAGGTGAGTCGAGGCCTCTGCAGACACACAACAACAACAATAGAAATATAGAACAAGAGTTTTATACAGAGCGGCTGGTGGCTGATATTTCGTGCACATGTTTTATTACTGTCTTACCAAAAAAATACAAGTAATCTGTGCTTTTCTTTATAGTTCTATACTTATCAAGGTTGAAAGGTCTCTGAAGCAGCAGTTAAACCATCATAAGATGATAAAAAGGTGTGGAAAATCCTTGTTGGGTCAGAAACTAACCACACTTTGGCTAGAACGCACTACAGCCATTCAGTTGCAGGGGAACATTGGGAGATTTAGCCTTTAAACAAAGGAAGTAATCGCCAAAAATGGTGAAAGGGAATGAATAAAAGGCAAAGACTTTCTTTGCAGGTTTTATTTGAACCCCCTTGATACCAGTTGGAGATTCACAGTGCGTTACACAGAAACCTCACAGTGTGTTTCTGTCTGTCTTCTCTCCAGCTGTTCGAAGGCATGAAGGCGTTCCGTGGAGTCGACAACCACATCCGTCTGTTCAGACCCATGCTGAACATGGAGAGGATGCATCGGAGCGCTGACAGAAGCTGCCTCCCTGTGAGTTTGTACCCCACCTCGTCCTCCACAGACCCTCAGTGAGGGTTCTTGCTGGTGTCAGGCCCTTCGTGGAGGCCAGTTTACTCTATTTGGGTTGAAGCCAAGATTTGGTGTCTTTGTCTTGACCAGCTTTTTGGCCAGTTCTTAAACCAGAGTGGAAAAGCCCCTGAAACAGAATTTAGACGATCTTGAGACACTAAGGACATGTTCAGACAGACAGTTGGTGCAGAGGGCTTTGGCAAAAACAAAAAAGAGGGGTCATCTGGCAAAAAACGTTGAAGCTGGCTCAGAAACGTCGTGAAATCCAAGAACACATTCCTGGTTCACACTTTGTAACAGGGACGCCGTGTTTCTGCTGTTGACCTCGCGATCATTGAGGTGAAAGATAAAACAGTTGCCGCCGCGATCACTTTCCAGAGTTTTAAAATCCTGTCTCGTCGACTAGACTTCCTGGACGATCGTATTTCATTGTGTCGCTGATACCTGAAGCAACGCGTTCCCACTGTCAACCACCGCAGGGTTGTTTTCGGTCTGAGCGCCCACTAAAACCAGACTAAAAGTGACTGTAAACCTCCTGCTTTGGTCCTGGCTCTGCTGTAGAATAATGCAACGTGACTGAGCAAATCATAAAGCCTCTTGAGGCAAGTTGTGATTTGTCATATTTGGCGATGTGAATAAAATTGGCTCGACTTGACTATTCATGCACCTCGTAGCATAGCGTTTTTCATTTAAAGCTGCTGTGATGAACTTCTCTAAGTTGTACAATCAAGGCTCCACTGTGTGATGTGTAAAAATTAGCCTTCAAACCGGACTTCCTGGGTTATATTTCGTCTTCTGTACCCTGTAGCAACATGTCCAGACCCCTCAGCCCCTCGTAGTTTTGAGGCACTGTTGGTCTGAATTTGCCTTGAATTCTTCTGATTCTTTTCAGCTTGCAGGGTGAGGCAGGTTACATTACAGACTGAAGTTATTAATCCTCCACCATGTTACATAACTGCTTGGCGACGTGCCCAGTTTTGGCCTCCCACCCAAAAAAACGCGTGCTACACGGAAGAAAAACTTTTTTTTTTTTTTTTNTTTTTTTATCCTAGAAAAATATTTCACAATTAATGAATGAGGATGTGTCATGAATGATTGATTCTCGTGTAAACAGAGCACACCCACGTGATGGAAAAACGACTAAACTCTGCAACAGTCAGCCATTGTGGTTTAAATAAACTTTATTCACGTTTGGTTATTGAACACTTTAATTAACATGACCTGCAGTGGTTAATGTTGCTCTGAAGAGATTATGTGACTTTTAAAAGAAGTAGTTGGCACCGATATTAATGCAAACTTTAGATAGATATTATATTATTATTATTATTTCTCTTTTCTGCTTGTGTTACTGTTTCATTACATATTAGCAAGTCACAGTTAAACATTTCAACGGTGTGTTTACCTCGTGTTTTATTTCTGTGATAAAAAGCATTGAAATGTTCGTCTGTGACGTGCTAAAACATACAGTAGGAGAAGTAAATAAAGATTATTAAGTCAGCAAACTGTCGCACTAATGTTACACAGCAATATTGAAGTTGAAGTTTAAAGATTAGCCTTTTGATCATACCACACCAAGTGAGGCTGTAGGAGAAAAACCCGAAGGACGGGTGTGTTTTTATTGTTTGGCAGTAAAACTTTTCATTTGTAAGAGGAAGAAAATTTAGTTGTTAATTGTTTTTAGATCAAAGTCTTTGATTTGAGTGCATATTACAGATATTTTTCAGTTTTAGAAGAAAATGCCTGTTTTTGTTGAGGCACAACGTGCCAAAATGTCCAAATATAGAGTGAAAAAAATATCTGTTTCATCTGTAAAGAATGGTCTATTTTGTTTCGAGTCCGACTGTATTTCTTAAGCTGTAAAGAGGGTGAGGAAACCAGAGCAGTGAAGAAGAGAGATGAGTTGAGTCCTTGTCTTTTGTAGTTGTTTGATAAAGGTGAACTGCTGGAGTGCATCAGGAAGCTGGTGGAGGTTGACCAGGAGTGGGTTCCCTACTCCCAGGACGCCAGCCTCTACATCAGACCCACTTTCATAGGAACTGAGGTGAGCTTCAGCATCAAGAAACAAAACTGCACTGTACTCATACTGTGGTTCAACACCTGAGCTGAAGTGATTAAATCAGCTGGTGTTAAATGTTGGAACACAGTCTTAAATACGTCCTGATCGCCCGTCCTCTCCTCTTCCTCTTCCCTCCAGCCGTCCCTTGGCGTGTCTCGGGCAGGAAAAGCTATGATCTTTGTCATCATCGGTCCAGTGGGACCTTACTTTGCCACAGGGTCCTTCAACCCCGTTTCTCTGCTGGCGGACCCTTCATTTGTCAGGGCTTGGCAAGGAGGCGTCGGGGCCTATAAGATGGGAGGGTGAGTTTGGTGTCTGTCTTCTCTCGAGTCTTATTTGCTTTATTACTGTTAAAATGCCCCTTAAGATTAAAAGCACCCCACCCATACACCTGGAAAGTCACATGGTAAACTCTGTGGTGTTATTACCCTAAACTAATCTTATGTACGTGAGGTTTGCTTGAGTAAGTGTATCGACTCAGAGTCACCAGTCCCTCTTGGCTTCACGCCTCTAAATTGCTTTATAAGAGTATCTGTCCCACTCTGTTAGTTTCAAGCACAAAAACGAGTAAGAAGAAGAAGAATTTCACACCGCAGAGCCTCAAGTCAGAAATCAGTAGCAGTCGTATTAAGGGACCAGAAACAATCAGAACATTTGCATACAGCTGCTAACGATGTGTCATCAGAGCAGAGCTGTACTGTGACAGAAATAAAAAGTGGAGAGCGTCAAGTCTTGAAAATAAGGTGTGAAACTAAGGATGTTCCCCCTGACAGAGACCTTCTGACAGAATCTTCCTAACAGCTACCGAACCGTATAAGATGAGAATAAACCAAAATATGCCGATGAAATCATTAAAAAAAAAGAAACAGAAAAAACTCTTTTGAACTTCTCTGTCAATTGACAAGCCATGATGATGATGATGGTATGGTGAAGAGTATTAATTTCGCAATTAATTTAAGTCATACACATATAATATGTTAACATCTTTAAACTGCAAATTCATTGATGAAGGCCTCATAATTCTATCTGTGACTATCTGAGTGTCTGTACGCAATCACTCGTAACACTTCCGTTAAAATATCTAAATGTGAGAATACTGGTGAATATGACAAGTTCTCTGAGTCTGTTTGTATGAATGGCTCTTGCATGAGGCCCGATGTCATGAAGTGTTCGGAGGGGTCGTTCACTCGTAGCACCAAATTTAAGAAAAGCTGGTTGCCTGTTTGAGAATGTACCAAGTTAATCATGGGTTACAAAACTGGAATTGCATTTTGAAATTTGAGAGGAATAAGAAAACAGACAGAAGTGTTGTTTATATTTTTTCAGAATTAAAGCAAACATAATGAACACACCAGTAAAAATCTAAAGTAGTCCATGTGCTTTATAACACTTCTCATGGCTGGGTAAAGTTTCTGAAGTGCGTTACGCCAGAGCTTTGTTTTCATTCAGCAGTGGATCTGGACAAAGTACAACTATTTAGATTTTCCACTTTGCTTGTGAAGCCTGAAAAAGCAGCCACAGAGCTGTTGGCTGGCGTCGGGGCCGCACCGGTGCCAAAAAAGACACAGAGGCCCTTTTTCTGGATGGAGATTTTGTCTTGTCATAGCAGGAAAAAGTGTAGGTTATTAATGTCATCAGTTACAGCCGTGTATGACAAGTCAAAATGTCTTCCATCGGAAAGGCCTTTTGTAAGAGCTGGTATGTGAGGTGGAGGGGGTTATGGGTGCTGTAGTGCTTGTGATGGAGTAGCCTATTTTTAACCATAGAGGTCGAAATGTTCAGGATCACTGATATGACCAGTTTGACTCGTCAAACGAAGGTGCATTAATGGAACGGAGCCATCATTAAGTTTACTACGCCTGTGCTTTTCCTGCTAGGACGAGTCAAAATGCCAAAAATGATCAGAGGAATGAGGTTAAACAAAATAAACCTGAAGAACTTCAGACAGCAACTCTGCAACTGTTTCACAGCAGGAGACACATTTTCTCTTCCTTGAAATAAAATCCCTTTTCAACAGAGTGAAGGTTATTTAAATGTGAATCCCTGCAGTTTTTTGCAGATACTGTCAGCGCTCCTGCAATCTCCACTCACTCCACACAGCCTCTAATCGCAGGCCGGCTTCCACACGAGTCCCCGTATCCCAAAGCATAGCAAAACACCTGCTCAGCTACAGTGCGGTTACATAACACTCGACGCACTCGCCAAGCCGACAAAATCTGCTCCCCTCCCATCAAACCGCGAGGATACGCTTCA
Organism: Oplegnathus fasciatus; assembly: GCA_003416845.1. Taxonomy (NCBI): domain Eukaryota; kingdom Metazoa; phylum Chordata; class Actinopteri; order Centrarchiformes; family Oplegnathidae; genus Oplegnathus; species Oplegnathus fasciatus. The sequence goes on from NTHP01000755.1 coordinate 184,155, forward strand.
GCTATCAGGCCGGATTTAGCTCCAGCAGTCACGGGACTGCAGGGTAGTCGCTCAGTGTGTAACTGCTATGTTATCATGTTTATTTAATGTGTGTTTGTGTGTGAAAGGCTCACAGTATTACAGGATATTTACTGTTTGGTTCAGTCTCAGCGCCCTCAGTGTTTCCAGCTGCAGCAGGTAGCTGTTGTCCGCCAACAAGCTCTGATAAACAAAACCAGTCTGACTGATACTGATATTCATATTTCATGTAGTGTAAACAATCTTGATACGGATTCCTTAGATTTTTGTTTTTATTTTGTTTTTGGGGGGGGACAAGGAGGGCATTTTACAGTTGAAAAATCAACTCATCAGCGGTCTCTGGTGGACAAATTATGTAAAGGTGATGCTGTTTCTAAATGACCTCAAACTTGGTTTTGCATTTCTGTGCTGCAGGTTCACGTTACTTATCGGCCGCGAATACACGATACAGATATATCTGCAATGGCTGATAGCCCGGCCAACTGACCAGAAGGAAGTCAAACATCTGGAAGCCAAACAGAGATTACTCTCAGGAGCTTGTGGAGCTAAAAATGAGAGTGAATATTATTTCACTCTGGTGCACAGAAACACAACTCGGATACTCGAGCCATTTTTCTTCTCCAGAACAGCTTTACAAGGCGACAGCATGTCAGGGCTGTGCGTCTGTCAGCTTGTTTTTAGAGTTCCTCTGCGACCCGAGTGGCGAAAAGTCGATTAGTGCAGCACAAACGTTGTGACACACGAACGAAAACTGGCAGATTTCCACAGACAAGTATGACTCATGACTTGAGTCTTAACTGCGAGTTGCATTGTTCTTTGTTCATAGAAATCCTTCCAGTCACAAGGATATAACGTTGTCATGGTGGAGCTGCATATGTCTCAGATTGTTCTGTAATTTCCTTCAGTGAGAGGAAGCTTTGTGTTCTTTTACCTGCTGAGATAACAGCACAAACACCTGCCTGTGAAAACAACACTTACATTCATTTGCTTAAACACTAAAACTTTAGAAGCACATATCTAAGTTCTCCTGAGACATTCTGTGAAATCCCTGTGTAGAAAATGTGACTTTGAACCAACCAAAGCGAGGAGAAATAAACACCAAAACTACGTCTGGAACCTGACATCTGTTTCTCACCCATTTATGTTTCGTCTCTCCCAGCTGCTCCCTCATGTCTCTGCCCGTCGTTGGTTCATTTTAACTCTCTCTCGCCCCTCTCTCCAGTAACTACGGGCCTACAATAGCGGTCCAGAACGAGGCGGTGAAGCGGGGCTGTCAGCAGGTCCTGTGGCTGTATGGAGAGCAGGAGGAGATCACCGAGGTCGGCACCATGAACCTCTTCATCTACTGGACCAACGAGAAAGGAGGTCAGACTCTTTACAGGTCTTTGTGAAAAGCTGAAACATGTTCCTGGTGTTTTCTGTCCACATCTGCTACTGCTGTCGAAATATTTGAGCACCTCGTTATTTTAACGAAGTTGAAACAAGTTATGTGATGTGTGTGTGTTTGTGTGTGTGCAGAGAGGGAGTTGGTGACCCCTCCTCTGGATGGCATCATTCTCCCAGGAGTCACCAGACATTCTCTGCTGGATCTGGCTCGAGACTGGGTAAGACGACCAGAGAGGAGACCAAACACAAACTACCACATTGTCAGTGTTGCAGCTCCCAAAAATGCAACCAGAGAACCATTGTGGGATGTTCTGGTTTGAAAAGAGGCACCTTGTACGAAAGTGCTTTTAGAACCACAAATCAAATGTGAGTGAGAGTTGGGGTGAGCGGTACATGGTATCTCTAAACCTTCATAGATCACGTCAAAACTATCCGGATGGATAGATGGTAGCAGATAGATTCACGTTCAACAACCTGAATTTCAGTCTGCAGATCAGTCGTTCCCAACCCAAGATGATCAGCTCAATAGGGAAGTAGAAAAATACATAAACTTATGTTATTTTTATCCTCTGATCTTTAGTTTTAACTTATTTTACACCTCTAAAATCATCGAATACAAAGAATAAAAATCCCTGGTCTCAACTCATTGACATATTCCACAAGCGGTGAGGGGTCAGAAACACACATTTCTTTACCAAAATGTTGGAAACCACTGCAGTAGATGATTAAACCTTCATCCCATCTCGATGTTCGTTGCTTCCTGTGTGTCTGTCAGGGTGAGTTCAAGGTGACGGAGCGCTCGATGGGCATGCAGGAGCTGCTGGGCGCTCTGGACGCCGGGAGGATCCTGGAGGTGTTTGGAGCGGGGACGGCCTGCGTGGTCTGTCCTGTCGGCAGCCTCCTCTACAGAGGAAAGGTACGAGTTCACCTTTACTGTACGTTTCTCAATGACTGGTTTGGCTAACTTCAGTTCTTTGATTTTAAGTTGTGTCCTTTTTATGTAAATGTGATGATACTGTTCAGAAATCCCTTCTGACTGTTGTTTTATTCTTATGATTTGCTCTTTCTACTGTTGGACTCGTTAAGTGCGTTTACATGCATTTAAGTAACCAGGTTACTCCGAGAAACTAAGTAATTGGAGACTACTGTACTTACTGTGAATCCTCGTATACATGGAGCAGGTCAATCATCAGATTTCTTATCCCCGACCTCATGTTGGAAATATGGCTTTGTTATTTTAACTGTATTAGTGATAAAAGTTTGCCCTCACAGCAGGAAAGTATCTGAATTTAACAAACTGTTCAGTGGTGAAAACTGACTTTTTTTACACTAGTTGGATGGAATAACTTTAAATACGAGAATGCATCGCTCCGTGTGATGATCTCTGTTACTTTCGCTGTCTTTTGTCAGGCACATGTGTAAAAAAGCTGATTAGAAACCTGGTTACAGGCAGAAAAATCTGCCTTCTTCAGGAGAAATCTACCTTTGAAAATGAGGTTCCTCTAACCCTGATTACAGTAACCAGGTTCCTCCTTTACAAGATGTTTACTGGAGAGAGCCGCCTGTAATCCAGTTATCATAAATCTGGGTAACTGTATGGGGCTACAGGACTAATGTCAGTGTGGGCCTCTGTCTTTCGCTCTCAGACGTACCAGATCCCGACGATGCAGAATGGTCCGGACCTGGCAAAGAGGTTCCACAAAGAGCTTACTGATATTCAGGTATGTGCACTAGCTAAGTTCAGAGTGGTTTTTATCCTCCCAATGCAGAATTTAACAGCTTCTTTAAGCTGCGACAAGCAGACTTGTGTGTTGGCGGCTCCAAGTGGCAGCAAAAGGGAACTGTGAGAAAGAGATCCAGAAATACCTGAAGCTGGTTTTCAGCTCGGTCACTGATGAACAACTTTTATTACTGAAGACAACCAAAAGCATGTGACAGGATTCAGATCTGATGTCGATGAGTTTGTCACTGCTGTTTGGGACGTATATTACAATTCAGTGACAGAATCAGGGCTGCACTAACGATTAACTCTAAAATTAATGTCAATCGTTTAGTCTATGAAATGTCAGATTGGGAAACTGTAATGGGCATTTTTTTTCCCAGTCCAAGGTGTCAGCTTCAGATGTTTTGTTTTGTTTAACCAAAAGTCAAAGATACTTAGTTTACAGTTTATATAAACCAGAGAAAAGCAGTTAATCCACACGTTGGAGAAACTGCTTTTTCTTTTCACTTTTCTTTCGCTTGATAAACTTCTCTGAAACGATTTGCCAATAAATCGACCAAATGCAGCCGTAGAAGCTCATTTGTTGCCACTCTTAGCTCCACATAATTTAACTTTACATGGCGGTTGAATTTTTATTTTAAAACTTCTCATAATGCAGCTCTAACTTTTACACTCACAAAGCAACAAACAACATTTTGTGCTTGTTAATTTTCTTTCCTTTTCGCTCTTCTTCCCTCGCTTCACGCAGTACGGACGCAAACCAAGTGAGTGGGCACCACTGGTCGTTTAAACGGCCGTATTGCACATGCCAGTTGTATCAACAGTTAGTTCCATAATTCCAGTTTGGACGACCAGCAGCCCCCCTCCCCCTCCTCTCAACCCACTAATACACTCCTGATTACTCACCAACCGAGGAGACGGACGCCTCTCTCTGTCGGTCTGCTCAGGCACCTTTTACAGATGATCCTTTCTGTGTGGACTCTCATAGGAAATACGGTTGGTGGTTGGGATGTAACAGCTGGCTTTGGAAAGCAATATTAACGATAATATGCAATGTTTTGACTTGACACGACCTTTGACCTCGAAGTATGTACTGCAAAGTAGGAAAAAAACAGCTGATGCAAATGCAGCCAGATGATGAAAGCTGATCAAAACATAAAAGATGAGATGTGCCTGCTGGTGATATTAGACTAACACGAGTGCATTCAAATCAGGTCAGTTTGCTTAAAGGTTTCGCTCCATTCAAGTATTTGTCCTTATATTCACTTGGATTAGTTCCCTGTGAGGACAGTTCTTGTAGTTAATAGCACAAACATTCATTTTCATCAACGCTGCATTCTGGCATTAACAAAAAAAGGCACAAACTGACGTATTTCAGAGGCTGGAGGTAAAATATTTGCAATATTAAAGCAGCTACATATTTGGTGTGTAGGACTTAACGGTAGACGGTTAGCCTCCTGGCTGTTTCTCATCAACAAATGTATTAAAATGTATTTCACAACAGGAAAAACATATATTAACAATAACCTGTGCTACTTGCAACAACCTGTGGTGTTTTTCCCCCCTGAAACTTCTAACTGTTACGTGTGAGTAGTACCTGTAAACGCTTCATAGGAAATGTTTTGTTACTGTACATAATGATCCGAGAGAGTACTGCCGTAGTTTTCATGGGGCCATGTCACTTTGACACCAGAGTTTGCACTGACCTTGTTTTAATGTCAGGTATGTGTCTGAGCGCGACTCAGCTTTTAGAGAGGAAACGGTTTTTACGTTTTGTTTGTTAAGAATACGAATGCACAAGAACTAAAGATTGAGATTTAAAAAAATAAAATAAAAAAAGACGAGGTCGAAGTGAACTTTAGCACGCACAAATGGTAGGTACGACAGAAGGCCTACACGCTGTAGAAGAGAAGGACTGTTGGACGCCAGCGGTTACTCCTGCACTAGTTTGTGTGTAATCATTATGAAAACAATGTGTAGTAACAAATAGTGTTGTTATTTTAGAGGTTTTTAAATTATATTTTTCCTTGTTTTGACGTGAAATCAGGCCGACTGTCTTCCAAAGTACTTGACTGTGTCACCGGCGTTTTGCTGTATTCTCGGCTTCATGTCCTTCCTTTGCTGGTTTTCCACTCTTTGAATGTATTTTTATTTTTACACACACACTATAAACCTGTCCCTCTCTGTCTAAGTGCCTGACCTCAGTCTGTTAGCTTCTTCTTCTTCTGTGGATCTTCAGCTGCTGTTTTGTTTTTCCAGTTTGTGCACTAGGGGATGTAGCTGGATTCTTTAGGTAATGTCAGTTTAGTTGTGTTTTTTTATGTGCTGTTACTTTTACTCTCCTGTTATGTTTTTACAATAAACCTGATCTGAGTTTAGTCTCTTATTGTACTTTAATTGTTTTGCTTTCCAGGAACTGAAATTTACATCAGCGGTCAGTTTTTCAGTTTGTTTATTTACAAAGTAACAGGTGAAGGTAAGGATTTCTACCTCAAATTAAAATCGTTCAGTACTTTGTTTACCCGTATTATAAAGGGCTTGTTTTGGGAAATGCACATATTCTCTTTCTTGCTAGAATTAGGTTAGAAGTTAGATGAGAAGATTGATACCACTCCGCCATTAAATATGAAGCTTACTCAGTGGCAAAATGTTACCAAGGACATTTACTAAAGTACTGTGCTTAAGTACAGTTTTGAGGTATTTGTACTTTACTTTAGTATTTTAATTTTCTACTACTTCGTACTTCTACTACGATTCAGAGGCAAATATTGTACTTCTTACTCCACTACATTTGTTTGATAACTTCAGCCACAAGTTACTTTTTAGATTATCAATACAAAATATAATCAACACATAAATGATGATGTATTATTATAGGTTAAGATACGATAAGACTTTATTGATCCCCGAAGTTAAATCCACAAGCTACCCAGCACTGTAAATTAAAATTAGCTCCACCTTTACCAGCTGCAGCATTAAAGTGATGAACACGTTAATGCATCAATGCACATTATTCTGAAATGGGCCATTTTGCATGATGTGTACTTTTACTTTTGGTACTTTAAGTTGATCTTTATGAGAATACTTATGTACTTTTACTTAAGTAAAATTTTGGGTGCAGGACTTTTACTTGTAACTAAGTATTTCTGCACTGTGGTATTGCTTCTTTTACTTAAGTAAAAGATCTGAGTACTTCTTCCACCACTATAGTCAGCAGCTGTTTAGCTTAGCTTAGCTTAGCTTAGCTTAGCACACATACTGAAAAGGAAGGGGAAACAGCTAGCCTGGCTCTGTTCAAAGGTAGCTAACAAAATCCGTCTACAAGCTCCTCTAAAGCTCACTAATCAACACGTTATATCTTGTTTTGTATAATCCATAAAAAACCCAAAGCGTTAAAACGACAATTAGCCACTTCAGGGGAAGGTTATGCCTCGGACTATTTCTTGACGGGGCGCAGTGTCTTTCTGAAGTCTCCGCCGGTTGCCTGGCAACAAGGCCTAGCCAAGAAAGGGGTTAGGGTTAGCCTAACCTACACAAAATGTCGAACTGTCGGTTTTACACTTTTTGGACAGACTAAACAAACGACGCATGTTCAGCAGTGAGCTTTAGAGGTGTTACTAGGCAGGTTTTCTTTGAACAGTCGTGCTAAGCTAACTGGCTGCTAGCTGCGGCCTTACAGCGTGTTGAACAGACAGAAAAGAGTCTCTTCGTCTAACCCTCCACCAGAAAGCAAATAGGCTGTTTCCCAAAATGTGAAACTATTCCTAACAGTGTTGTATTTTCTAACTAATCTTAAGAAAATGAAAACTGTTGTTATTTCATCATTTCACACCAATTTAATCGCACTATTCCAAAATGGACAAAAGGTGTCACAGAAGGCCATTTACATTTTTATGTAGTAAAACTGGAAACAGTTGTGAAGCATTTACATGCTGAAAGTACAGACTGCTTGTTGATTAAGGTTATTGCACCATTATAATTACACAAGTAACCAGACAGAAAACACCAGGTTAAATACTTTCTTCATCCATGAATGCAGCTTAAGTTTCATAATTCTCAGAATTGATATCAACAACAGTGACAGAGATTTCGTTCTAGAAAAAGTGACCGGCAGCTTTATCGATGCCAAAAAACATCCCAAAATAAGAAGTTTATATCTTTGTACTGAATTATACTGAGTCCCGCCACAGAAGAAACCAAATATAAGACTAAAACAAATTTCTTTAGCAGGGGGGATCCTGTCTTTACATCTGGCACATGATGACAGTTTTTTTTGAGCAACAGCGATAAATCTACAGCCTACTCCTCTCCGTTTTGGGAGACGCCCTCAAACAGGGCCATGGTGTGCTGACCCTGCGGGTTGTACAGGAAGGCTTCGATCTCTCCTCCGCCATTGCTGCTTTTCTGGAAGTGGATTTCCAGCAGATCCTGCAGGGTCTCTCGCTCCATGACGGCGGGGATTTCTGTCAGCAGCACCGTCCGAGGACACACCGACATCTTGGTCTGGAAGGGAAACACGGCAGACACAAGTCAGACATAGCAGGGGTACGGATATTTACCTGGACCCGTTTTATACTGTAAAAAATACTATTACAACATCGCACCCCTGACAAATGCTTACCTTAAAGTTTGTAATCTTTCCGTTGAGGAAAGGAGTCACCCTCACTCTGTGCATCTTCTTCTCTTGTAGCTTGATATCATGGTACTCTGTATCTGTCAGACCTTTGGCAACTGATGGTAGAAAGAGTTTCGTCAGCTGGGATTCAGACCAAAACAGAGCCAGACGATACATTTTGTCGTGGAAAATACATTCTGCTGAGTTCCCTTTCAGGTGCACAGAATACAAACAACTTGTGTATTATAATACTAACAGCATATTCTCAATAATTACCTCCAAAATGAACCCACAGAATTTCCCATGAATAACAATCAACTGTGACTATATTCCTAAAGTTATAAACTGTAATATGAATTTAAACTATATTGATCACAATCTCAGTATTAAATATTAATAACAGAGCTTGCTCACTGTCGTTCTGAAAGAAGGTGAGGACCACAGTCCCAGAGTCAGACAGCATCTCACATTCGTCCACCTCTCCACCTCCGTTTCTTCTCTTGGAGAAGTGGATCTCCAGCTTGTTTAGCAGACTCTCCGTGTCCATCTTGGGCAGGTTGGAGATTAAAATGCTGTGAGGACACACCTCGGAGTCTATCTGCAGGACAGACGGACACCGATCACTCACAGGAAAATGAACACTGACACTGATCAGAATCAAGGAGGGTAAAAGAAATTCAGATCATCCAGTCTCTTTGTTGTACCTCCACCAGCGTGGGCAGCATCAGATGAACTGGTCTGGCCTCCACAGTGATGCTGCACTCTCCTCCCAGATCCACCTGATGGTTCTTCATGGTCAGGATCTTCCTGGCCACTGATAACAGAGGGAACACAGAGTCATTCAGGACTGTACAATAATCAGCACCACCAGTCGAGTGTAAGAAAACATGGCAGTATTCCCATTCAGATAGTTTATTAGAGCCCTGCACCCAAAAAACATTGTTTTTATTAATTTGTTTCCTGTTCAAGCAGCTCCCAGAAGCCCCAGAGTGTGTCGACTGGTTAGTGGCAGTTTAATAATTTAAAACAAGATTACAGTCTGCAGCCAGCTGGCAGCGCTGTTTAATTTAAATTTTGACCTGACGGTGGCGCTGGATAAAAAGAGGAGGAGGAGGAACACCAAAGCGATTATTATTTATCCTGGTGGGGGGGTTTCAATGTGTGTAGCATTTAATTTAATGGTAATCCATCTAAGAGTTGTTGAGACATTTCACTCAAAACCACAAATGTCGATTTAAATGTCGATTTTAGTTATTTATGTTTTTATTCTTTTATTTTCTGATCTACCTCCTTGTGTCCTCTGGCTGCTGTAAGCCATTCAGATTAATAAATACTCTTAAATATCTATCAGTCCCAAAATATTTAGTCACCATTTATCCATTTATCAGCAGGTTTTGGATTGTTGCTCGGTGTCTCGAGTGTTGGGAGAGAAAAAGTCAGATCAGCGCAACGTTAGTTTTTAAATAAAAGCGCTCCGACGTACAATTTGAGCTCTGCTGTTGAAAGAGGAACCAACAACAGAGAACTGTGTTACAGTGAAATTCACTAATATACGTTGCACACCAAATACATATAGTATGTATTATATTTTATTATATATTATACTATATTTTCATTCGTTATATATTATACTATACTTTGCTCATAGTATACTTTATTATATTTTATATTCTTTATTATTTTTATATTTGAATTTGAATTTATTGAATTTATTGAAAGGATAGCCCCTTGAGATGTAGCATCTCATTTTCGAGGGGGTCCTATAGACACCAATACAAAATAAAACACATACAAACAAAAACAGCATTACACAACAAACATACACTGCAAATACACAGATACAGACAGCTCGCTCACCCTCTCCCACCCAAACCCCCAGACCTCAGCTATTAGACAAAAGAAAACAACAAAAAGAAAAGATTGGAGAATTGGCTACAACGACCTGGATAATAAATCAGTTGATTGCATCAGCATAAGGAGCAACTGAGGCAGTTTTTAAGTACACACAAATTAAAAGCATAAACAGGTTGTTTTAAGATGAGAAATTAAAGATGTCCTGAAGCAAAAGAAAGAGGAAGATTATTCCAATCAGACGGGGCTTTGAATTGGAATATTATTATTATATAATAATATTATAGAGTTATTATATAATATTATATGCTATGTATATATGCTATGCTATATAGCTGTACTATACTACTAATGCTAAATTACTACACTTTACCTTATATTTTATATCTCTTTGCTGCTACTAACCACTGTCACTTTGCTATTAGTTTAAGTGCAACACTGTTGGTGGGTACTGTGTGTATATGTACAGCTTGCCTTGTAATTTTGAGTTTAATTGCTTTTGTACAGTTTCTATATTTATTTCTATTCTTATTTTCATTTTATATACTTCTAATTATTTATTTTACCTTTCTCTATTGATCTGTACTTATTTCTGTTCTTTTGTGGCTGCAACACCTGAATTCCCACCCTGGCTTGGTTTAAAAAAACACTATAAATACTGTTAAAAAGTACATTTTTGTGGCAGAATCCTACTTCACCCTGTAGATCTTACACTGGAAAATCTTCTCCTCTGGGAAACATTTGTTAGAAACATACAAAAACGCACAGATTCTTCCTCTGACGAATGCAGATGAATGAGAACACACCGGTGGCAGCTTGCTGATAAACTCACCTACTTCTTCATCAAATGTGATCAGGGCCGTTCCCCCCTCCATCGGGTAATCTATACGTGGTTTCATCTCAAATGTTTGTGCGTCGACTCCCTTTCCAGTCAACCCGGTGAAGACAACATCCCTCTCTGGTACAGCGGAGAACACCTGGAATCAAAAGGTACAGGTTTACTGGACATGTCACAGATGACTGCAGGCGGCGGCGGCGGCGGCGGCGGCGTGCTGAGTGAGGTAAACGTACGTCTGTCTGCTGTTTCAGATCCTTGTTGTTGGCCACTTCCACCTTCAGGGCTGCCTCCACTTTCTGGATCTCCTGCATCAGTTCAATCTCATCCTGCTTCATCGCGTTCAGCTTCGCCTGCGAGACAGAAAAACTTCAGATGCAACAAAGTACTGAGGAAGAGCAATCATTACATCTAATAATACTTTATTGTATTTTTATTGTATATTTTACGATATTCTCTTTCGTTTTTATCTGTATTTGTTTTTTTATTATGCCTTTTGTCCTTTAACCCTCTCATCTTTCATCTTTAATGATTTAACATGCTTTACAAATAATGTTCACTGAAGCTGGATTAAAGAAAAACCCCAGAAATCAAAAAAAGGATCTTCTCAGGTCAGAGTACGATGATTCTTTACGTATTATGGAGTTGATGAATGCTGGTGTCTGTGAGAAATCTTTAACCTGAATGAATGAATTAATGTCTGTTGTTTTTGTTCTTTGAAACAGTTTTTCATGTGATTCTTCCTCCGGTTTCGGTGGAGTTTTAGTATCCTGCAGTGATCTGAGGCAATCCAACTCCTGAATGGTAAACCTTTGTTTTAGCTTATTATTTTCTTTGCAATGGTTTGTGATATGTTTGCATATTTTATTATGTTCCGGTTATTTGAGTCTTGAATTGTAAACCTTTGGTAGTTTACAGTATATATAGTATAGTATTTATAGTTCGACATTTCTGCTTTTTGAAGAGAAGATGGATACCACTCTGATGTCTGTAAGCGTTGTACTCAAATGGTGAATTGTCATTTTTACACTTCAGTTTTTCTACAGATTAAACAAACATGATATAACGTGTTAATTGATCAGCTTCAGAGCTGCTGGTAGGTGGATTTGTTACCTTTGGACCCTGTTTCCGGTCTTTATGCTAAGCTACACTAACCAGCTGCTGTAGCGTTGTATTAACTCTCTGCCAGAAAGCGATTTTAGCGTATTTTCTAAAATGTTGAACTATTCTTTTAGGATGTATTTTGGTTTTATCTTCTCTTTTATATTTGTAGTATTTTGTGTATTTAAATAAGTTTTATTTATATGATGTTTTTTTATATGCTGTGTTGAACGCTGTCAGGTCTGTCGTGTACTGTGAGCTCACCAATGCAACGTAATGGTGTTTGTTGAAATGGAAATAAATAAACACAGAATAGATTTCTGGGTTTTGATCCAGAAATGGTCACATTTAAAGGATTTAACAGTAAAACACAAACTGGTTTTGTATTTTTCTCTGTTGGTTGAAACCTTCAGGTGTGATGCACCTGTCGTTACACCCTAACCAGTGATGTCACAGCACGTGTTTTAACACCTGGGAGGGGCCAAAAGTGTAGCTTCCTTTAATGGTTCAACCTTTAAAGTGTGTGTGTTACAGAGGCAGCAGCAGCAGCAGCTTAATTATCTTTAAAGATCCCAATACTGGTACAAAACATCAGCTGTCTCCAGCTTTTATTCTGTAATATATTAAATCCCACAGTTACATCACCTGAACTGATACAGATCACCTTTAAGATCCCCTTCAGACATGTTTTAAGACTGTGCTTTACTGTGCTTGAAATAATGTGTGCCTGATGTACTTCACTACTAATACCACAGTGTAAAAATACTCTGTTACAAGTAAAAGTCCTACAATGAAAATGTTACTTCAGTCAAAGTTTGTAAGTATAATCAGGAAAATGTACTTTAAGTATTAAAAATAAAAGTACTCATTGCCTGTTGTACTATTCTATATTCTCTCATTAGATTATTATTCCTCATCATTAATGTAAAAGCAGGATTTTACTGTTGGAGTTGGATGAGGTGGAGCTCATTTTGAACTGTTTTGTATCTGACTGCAACTTTTCATTCTGGATTAATCTGCTGATTATTTTCTCCATTAATCGATTGATTGTTTGGTTTGTAAAAATAGTGAAAATAGTGAGAAGTGCCTTCACGATGCTTGTGTTCAACCAACAGGCCAAACCTCATTAAAAATATGTTGAAATTATTAGAATAACTGAAAGAAAAAGCAGCAAAGCCTAGTTGCCAATTGACTTTCTGTAAATCGATGAATTGATTAATCGAATAATAGTTTCAGCTGTACTTTTAGAAACTGTTTGGTAGTTTAATTTATAGATAAACATCAGATTTTAGAAACTCCTCATAAGTTTTGTGTGCAGAAATCTTAATTTGTAAAGTAACTAAAGCTGTCAGATAAATGCAGTGCAGTAAAAAGTACAATATTTCCCTCTGAGATGTGGTAGAGTAGAAGTAGAAAGTAGCATGAAAAAGAAAGACTCAAGTACAAATACCTCACATTTGTACTTAGTTACATTCCACCACTGCTGCACAGTGAAGCTCAAACATCCAAGTGAAGTAACACTAAACAAAACAACAGCACTTAATTAGTTTAAATAAAGATCCATACCTTCTCATCTTCAATCTGCTGCTTGTAGGAGAGCTGGTCGTCTTTCAGAGCCTGGATCAGTTTTTCTGAGCGCTCCCTGAACTTCAGTTTGGTCTCGTGCAGGTGGTCTCTCCTGGCCGCCAGCTCCTTCTGCTCCTGGACCAGCTGTTCGAGCTGTTTCTGTGGACGACAAACAAACAAGCTGCGTCCACTAACTTTTTTTCTTTTTACTGTTCTGTTTTTGCTATGTTCAAGAAATTTACTTATAATAAACAAGATTTCCTGTGCATCCTTTAATACACATTTCCCCAAAGTCACCCGGACATGTTGAAGCATCTTTGGAAACTTTGGGATCTCAACTTGAAGCTGACTTCAGTACAACACAAACACACTGAATTTTCATTTTAAACATCCCCCTAACTAGCTAAGAACGTTATTTTTTGAATGCATTTAAGTCTCATATTCTTCTTCTACACTTAATTTTGCTCAAGCGCTTTCTGTCGGCTAAATTATGCCTGGGCTGAGCATTCAAAGCCACGATGCCACATTCATTAAGGCTCAAGCTGGACATGGAATGGAAATAATCCTGAAGCTTCCTCGTAGTTCAACATGACAATTTTGGCATCTTTGTGAGTGTGAGAACTTAAATAAAAGACAGCGAACTCTGTCTCCTAATCTGGGTTTCACATGACGGACTGAACAGTGGATCTGACGGGGTTAAAGAAGTTAAATAGTACATGGATTTCCCTTCAGTGTCTCACAGGGCGTCATTTCGACATCATTTAAACTTTATTTTTCATAATAGTTCCTCAAATCTGTCACTACTGACATTTTTACATCTTTTTATAGATATATGTACATTTTGTATTTATAATGGCATCTTTTATATACTGTACATTTTATATTTTTAATACTATACTGTATATTTAAGTGCCTTTGTACAAAAGCGTCATTGTATGGATCTGAGTAACAACTCTTGTATATATTTATACTTATCTCCTATGTTTAAGTGTCACATATATTTATCTGTACAATCTGTTTTCATTCAGCGCTTTAATGTTGTATTTATTATCTCATGTTCTGCTCTGTGCACAGAAACCTGGAACCACCTGATTTCCCCACACGGATCAATAAAGAATAATCTATTTTATGTCAAAACACCAAAACAGTACAGGCCACACACCACACCACTCTCTGATAAATAAATGAGTTTCAGCACCTTGCAGTTGGAGATTAAAGCTTTGTGGGTGTCCTCAGGGGACTCAGTCACCAGAGAGAAATCCTAAAACACAAAGACACATTGAAATGTTGAAGGGTGAATAAAAACCTCAGCTCATATTATTTATATTAATGTTAACAATCCATGAATCATGTGTGTGTATAATGCAGAGGAGCTTTGACTTAAATAGACATTTTTATGAGGATAAATTAGCAATCTTGGAAGTGAAAGTAGTATCACAATGATGTAATAAAAACTAAAATCCAACAAGAAGGATTTCAGAGGAGAAAATATCTGTAACAAGAATACTGCAGTTTTATTTAGTGAGTTGTTATGTGTGATTTTGACTTTTAACAACAACAGGAAGAAGTAAAATGACGTCTCACCTCGTCTGAAGACATAGTGAAAGTAATCTGGAATAAAAACATTAAAGCTTTTTTGAATGCTGTCAGCCAGAGTTAGTGTATTAAAAGTTCTTCTTAAGATGAGACTAACAAACACTGTGTGTCAACAAACACTGTCAAACTATAAACTTGTAGATATACTGTAGGCCCTGCTGTCTGATAAACAAGCCACCGCCTGAACGACTCTAAAGTGTAAACACGACAGAATCACTTTAGATAAGTCACATTCAACAAGACTCATGACAACTGAACTTTCATGTTACACCTACACCATCGATATATTCATGTGTTCAACTAAACTTGATATTCTGTAGTTTTTGTAAAAAGCAGCTGGGTAACAACTCACCTCCTCTCGACGGTCCGCGCTGTGAAGACACTTTTATTCTTTCAGTTTCTTTTTCCCGGCAGCGAGAGACCCTGAACGCGTCTCTTTCCTCCATCAGGGGGCGCTGCAGCCGTTTAGTCTGTGGTGCTGCATTCAGGAGCTGTCGGAAATATAGCTTCTTTACATTACATTACAACAAGCGCAAAGCACCAGAGGGGGGAGTCATTTTATTCAAGTACCATTTTAATACCTGATTACCCTTTTCTATTGTAATTATGATGATTTATAGTTCACCTCATTTCACAGGGAAATGTACTTTTTACTTCAGGATCTTGCTGCTGTAGTTGCCAGATTGTCTTACAGTCAAAGCACAATATTTAAGCTCATGAACAGTGGTGGAGAAAAGTACTCATCTATTCTTTACTTAAGTAAAAGCAGTAGTACCACCACCACTGTAAAAATACTCTGTTACAATGCATTAGTATTAAAGTATGAAAACTAAAAGAACTCCTTGTGCAAAAATATAAACATAAAAGAATCAAATTATTTTACTATTACCAGTGGTGGATTGTAACTAAGTACATTTGCTCAAGTACTGTACTTAAGTACAAATTCAAGGTACTTATACTTTACTTCAGTATTTCCATGTTATGTAACTACTTCTACATCTCAGAGGGAAATATTGTACTTTTTACTCCACTACATTTGTCTGACAGCTTAAGTTACTTTTCAGATTACAATTTTTCATACCCTTCCTGTCCAGTAAAAACCATGTATCTGAGTATCTAAAGTNAAAGTGTTCCTTTATGTGTTGAGAAAATTCTCCTCCTTCTGAAGCTAAATAAACTATTTAAACCCTCTTTGGATCAGCTGGAAAATGCATCGTCACAAAGCTGAAAACAGGCTGTTTTTTAGAGATACGTGGTTCTCACAGGACAGCCACGCTACAAACATATGATGATCTTATAGACCATNATGCATTGCTGTAGATTAAACTACCCAACAGTATATAAAGTAGTTAAAATGAGCTCAACCTGAAACATCTACAGCAGTAAAATGCAACATACACATTAATGCAGCAGTAATATTAATCCAGAAACATCAGATATAAAGTAAAACACTGACAGGGAACATTTTACTGCAACATGACGACTTTTACTTTAAGTACTTTGAGTAGATTCTGCTGATAATACTTACATACTTTTACTTAAGTAAGATTTTGAATGCAGGACTTTGACTTGCAGTGGAGTATTTTCACAGTCTGGTATAAGTACTATACTGAAGTAGAGCATCTGAATACTTGTTCGACCACTGATTGTTACAGACAATTTAGGTTTGGGCTCTGTGTCATATAGTTGAAGTTTTTGTCACTGACCATAACTGTAGTGGGATGGATAACATAAACTGCACACGGCACAGTGTGTTTATAACATGACAATGACTAAAAGGAGCTTTAGTGTCTGGAATAATGCATAGTTAGAAAAAAACATGACACTTGAAGTTCGTGAAGAAAGTGAGTCACAGCAATGAATATCAAACATACTTACGTCTGAGTAATATATCAATATAATGTCGATGAGATGTGACACTAAACTGACATTTTGTTTATTACAATGTTACAGCTTTAAACCTGCAAGTGCTGATTTATGTCCACAGAAACAAGATGTGAACACAACATGGATCGCCACCTTTTACGTTGATATGTTGAACTTGTTGTTTATTTACGGAGCAACACGATAAAGGCACCAGTAGCCATTCCCAGCCGTTAGAAAACATTTAATCAAGTATTGTACTTTTTGTGTTCACTCCACTGCAACTCAGAGGGAAATATTGTACATTTTACTCTACAATATTTATCTGACAGCTGGAGCTACTTTGCATGTTAAGACTGTACATTAGAAACATAAAAACATATTGTAGTTATAAAGTAAACTACCAAACAGTGAATTAGGTAGTAGAAAAATAGCTCAACATTAAAATGCTGATTACACCTTGATGCATCAGTAAAAATATAATAAATATAATAGAATAACACTAATACTTTTACTTTTGGCATTTGGGTACATTTTACTGACAGTACTTGTACTTCAGTAAGATTTTCAAATCAGGACTTTATTACATTGTTGTGGTGCTTATTAAGTAAAGGATCTGAGTACTTATTTCTCCACTGCATATCAAACTATTCAATCAAAAATATATCACAATATTTAAGCTTGGTAAAAGTGTCCGGCTCTGTTGTTGTGGGACTAGCACTTGCCTGCCCAGGCTTTGACTAAGGGCCCATTTTGGTAGTTAACCAAGAGGCAGGCGACAGTGTGGAGCTGATTGATGCTTCCTGTGACTGAAAGAGGGATTTCTGTACTGAATATCTTGTTCTCCTTCACCCTCCGAATGAGTCGTTCAACGTGGACTCTCAGTCTTGCGATAGACTGCATCTTCCCGACCTCCGGCACAGACGGCTGTGCTCTCATGGACAGGAGGGCAGGTGTGTAGACCTTGCAGGGCACACAGTCCTCCACAGGGAAACCCTCGTCAACCATGACGGCCATTGTTGGTTTGAGGAGGGACACGATGCCAGACTGCTTCAGGATCTGTTTGTCACTGATGGAGCCCGCATAAAGAGCTGACACAAAGGTTATTGCCCCATGAGGAGCAATACCAATCAACCCTTTATAGGTAGAAAACACCTCACTCTGGAGGAGAAGGAGGTTTGGTCTTTCGCAACGCAGTTCAGTGAAGTCCAACACCACTTGTGTGTCAGAGTAGTTCTGAAAAAAATTTGGCAGGCGAGCCTTTACTGCTTCTTCAGACATCCAAACGCACACAGCTCCGAGGACAGAGTAAAGAAAGTTCGCCCATGTTGTGATGATGCGGCTCACCGCTGACTGGTGGATTCTGAATCTGTGGGCCAGATCTTTCTGCATCAGACCCAACGACAGATAGGTCATGAAGAGAAAAAATTCATCAACGGGTGGCAGAGACTGTAAAAAGAAGAACATAAAGTTCATTTTAGATACAATTATCCTCATATTACACTGACAGACCATAACTGACAATGTAAATGACCAGACTGGTACAATATATAATAATATATAAAATATACAGCTTGACAGGGCAGGCAACATAAAACCAGATGCATTTGGTAAAATAAAGTTATTCATTAAAGGAACTTGACAAATGCAAAAAAAGAGGCAAACTATAAAAGAAAAAGGGGCCTGTGGGTGCTGTTCAAACCAAAAAAATAAATATAACCAAAAGAGGACTCTTTAAATAAGAGATACAACTAACTTTACCTAAATGGAAATGGAAATAAAACCTCGCTACCTGATCTTACCTGATGCAAAAACCAAAACAGTCAAAAACAGCACACCTGCTCCAAGTGACTCTAAACAAGGAAAATATTCATGTGTGTGTGCAGTAATCAGTAATCAAAACTATACCTGGCGCCGGCTGCAACACAGCCCAAAACAACGCATTATCTTCAGAATCACAAAAATAAAATGTACCGTTGCATTGCCAGCGTGAGAGATCTCATCAGTCTGCGCTGCTCTTGTCACGCGCACCGTCTTCTGTGCTGCTGGCTCTATCAGCCTCCAAAAGGCCATCAGGTGAGCGTGAGTGGGAAACCTGTGGGACACATGTAAAGGTGTTAGGTGTGTACTGTACTGAACTGCAGATATGATAGCATCATAGTTGTAATTTCTATTAACACGACATATTAGGGCAGCAAATAACAACCTTTCGAGAGCGTACAAACAAAATTGTTTACAGAGGAAATACTGTTACACTGTTGAATAAATGACATGTTAGCTTACCTTGTGTAAAACCTTATGTCCTCATCAGAAGCAGCAAATCGCTCCAAGCCGAACTTGTTGCTGATGGCAGCTTCCTCCATCTGTTTCTGTAGCCTGGCTGTCTCTTCAGTGTGGTCCAGGGAAACATCAAGTGCAGCGGGCTCAGTGGTGGAGCAGTAGTTGTGATCTTGATGAGCTTCACCCACAGGGAGACCTTCAAATTGGGTTGTGTCTGCATTCAGTCACTGTGTCCCGGGCTGTGGGGCAGGAAGGGTAAAGTGGTTCCACTGAAAAAGCACCAGAGGAGGAAGTCTTTTTATTCAAGTACCATTTTAATACCTGATTACCTTTTTTTGATTGTAATTATGATGATTTATAGTTCACCTCATTTCACAGGGAAATATGCTTTTTACTCCAGCATCTTGCAGCTGTAGTTTCTAGATTGTCTTACAGTCAAAGCATAATATATAAGCTTTTGAACAGTGGTGGAAAAAGTGCTCATCTATTCTTTACTTAAGTAAAAGCAGCAGTACCACCACTGTAAAAATACTCTGTTACAAGTACAAAATCGGACTTAGCAGTAAGTAAAAATACAATGTATTAGAATGAACTTAAAGTATGAAAACTAAAAGTACTCCTTATAAAAAAAGACCCACATGTTATATCACCATTCATTATTTTATTACTGATGCATTAATGTGTATTGTAAGTAGTTTGTTTGCTTGTTTACATTCCATTGGTGCAATTAACAAGAGACACGATGGCGAGCTGTTCACGTAAAATCCAAGCAGCGCCACGACTAACAAGCTGGCCAAGTATTTATTTGGTGTCCCAATGAATTTCATCCCCCGAATGCAGCTCCAATCCTCAGCTCGCCAGGCAGGAAGTGTGAAGTGGGGAATGGGCAACGCGTGGGGAACCAATCTCATACAGGGGATAACACATCGTACTCTGCATACACATCAGAACTCTACAAGAAGGGTTACACACACGGAGCGGGCGTAACACAAACCAAAATAATGAATCACAAAAATAAAATGTACCGTTGCATTGCCAGCGTGAGGGATCTCATCAGTCTGTGCTGCTCTTGTCACGCGCACCGTCTTCTGTGCTGCTGGCTCTATCAGCCTCCAAAAGGCTGTCAGGTGAGCGTGAGTGGGAAACCTGTGGGACACATGTAAAGGTGTTAAGTGTGTACAGTACTGAACTGCAGATATGATAGCATCATAGTAATTTCTATAATAATATGACATATTAGGGCAGCAAATAACAACCTTTCGAGGGCGTACAAACAAAATTGTTTACAAGAAAAATACTGTTACACTGTTGAATAAATGACATGTTAGCACTAACCAAATACATTTACTCAGTACTGTGCTTTGAGGTACTTATACTTTACTTGAGTCTTTTCTTTTCGTGCCACTTTGTACTTCTACTCCACTACATCTCAGAGGGAAATATTGTACTTTTTACTTCACTACATCTATCTGACAGCTTTTTTTACTTTACAAATTAAGATTTATGCACACAAACATATGAGGAGTTTATAAAATCTGATGTTTTGTTATAAATTAAAGCAGCTCTATGGAACTTTTCATTTAGTGTTGATTTTGGATTTTTCCTTTGGATGATTTTAATAATTTGAATGTATTTTAATAATGTTGAGGTTTGGATTGTTGGTTGCACACAACAAGCATTGTGAAGGCGTCATTTTGGGCTCTAGTCTACTAGCCAGCAATGTGAACCCGGAAATGTTGAGTACCCCAAAGTTTTATGTTAGAAATGTACAGTACAGGTTCCCAGCATTTAGAAACTGCTGGATGCTAAGGTACGTATTTTGGGCAATTGGCATTCATTAGCATAATCACCTATATGGACAATATTTCAGCAACTGCTTGGTTGATTTGGACAATATTGGAGTGACTTTGAGGGTTATTGAGGATGCTAACAATTGCAGCCGCGAACACCCCCAAGGTAGACATGGCGCAGCCTCCATTGAACAACTCCTGCAGGAAGGAAAGCACCTCCTGCAGGGGGCGCGAACGCGGATTGAGAACTCTGGTCTCACACCAGCCCGCAAACACACGCCAGCGTGCCCCATACGCCCTGGAGGTAGATGGGGCTCGCATGTTCTGGACAGTGGAGACCACTACAGCCGGGAGGCCNTGGAAACCACCTGGCCACACTGGTGCCACCACTATGATGGACAGCTGCTGCGTGCGGACCCTGTGGAGCAGCGGCATCCACAACCGCGGAGGGAGGAATGCATACAGCAGCCCAGGAGGCCACACCGGGTGAGCAAAGGCATCCACGCCCAGAGGGGGGGAGGGTCATTCGTTCGCAGGGAGAACCACAGAGGGCACTGAGCGTTCTCCCTGCTGGCAAACAGGTCGGTCGTAGGCAGGCCGAAGCGCCGCCAAATTTCTCTGAAGACCTCTGGAGAGAGGCNTATCTCCTCAAAATCTTTCAAAAACCTCGACAAGGCCATTTTCAAGGACCTGTGTAAGAAGTGGGGGTGTGCAGAGATGGTGCTGGTGTCCATCAATTTAGAGGAACCAGCCATCGAAAAATGCATTGCCTCCTCTTTCAAAGATCACCTGATGAAACCACAGGGTAACGCCATCTGGAGGTTCTTGTGCTGTTTTTGCAGAGTCAGCGGCAAGCCCTTTACTGAACCATTCTGACTTAGAAGCAGGGCTGACGCAATTTAGGTGAACTGTAGTATTCATTTTGAAGGGAAACATTGACTGACTTTCTCTGTTTTCCTTCAAAATGAATGCAATAAAGAGCTCCAGCCCTGCCTCACGTCCAGGTTACCTTCTCCTCCACCGGCCTCTGTCCTTCATCATCAAGGGACAGAGACCAGTGGAGCAGGAGACGAACTGGATGTGGGGCAGGACTTGAGTTCTCAGGGCCACCTCAGAAGTGTGACCTCATAACTAGACGGCGAGGGTTCGATTCCCGGTCCCGAGCCTTTCTGAGTTTGAGTGTTATCTCT
>NTHP01000755.1:210147-227047 GCA_003416845.1 Oplegnathus fasciatus
TTGTTATTTTTACTTCAATACATTTAAAGGCTGTTGTTAATTTACAGATAAAGATTTTACATGCAAAATACATTGTTATATAATTATATAGTTAATACATTGAACTTGAGATATGAGCAACTCCTTACTGTTAACCTTGTTGAGTATATTTTGGATTTTCATATTTTCACTCTAAACTACTTTGTAGTGCAACTACCACACAACAATTTCCCTCTGGATAAATAAAGTTCTATCTTATATGACCAATTTATAAGATATGACCTACTGCTAAAGAGAAGACAACCAAAAAACATTAAGTTAAAAGTAGTTCCACCTCAACCAGCTAGAATATTATATTTTTACACACCAGTAACACTGATCCTACCATAAATTGTATATTGTGTATATACGACGAAGAGGCCAAACTGCACGAGTACTTTTGATGACTTGATAAAGTGCTGAGAATTGCTATACTTACTGCACTTACTGAAAGTAGCTTTGGATAAATGCGTCAACTACGTAAATGTAATGTCTTCTAGTACGTCAAGACATCCTGCAGTCTTCCTGGTCTCCCAGCTCATAAATGACCTAACCCTAACACACACACACACACACACACACACACACACACACACATATATATCTTGGGTCTGGGCTTTAACAATATTAAGGGTGAAACCTCCTGTGCTAAACACACTGTTGTAGCACTGGAAAGTAGTTTGGGTAACAGCCTGCACCAAACAGCAGATTTTACTGGCCTGTGTGTTACTGTGAGAGCTGTTTATTGGGAAGGCGTGGCTGTGCCGAGTCAGCTAAAACACACTTATATATCTATATTTTATAGCTAATAATATGCTTGTTTCATTGATCCACAACAATACATGGGCACTCAAATTTCTTGAAATGTGAATGAGAGTAAAAAGACTCCTGTCATAAATGCTGTAGGACGTTTAAAACCTGAATTTCCAAATTGGAAGATTGTTTTTAAAACCTTGATGCATGCCGATCATCCAGTTCCACGAAAAGAGGAGGAGACAGATATTATTAGGTTATTTTGATTTTGATTTTACGGCAATTAGTTTTGGTAACGTTGCCTGCCCCAGTTTATACCAATTTATACTGCTGATGTTTGGCAGGTGTGCTTAACATGGTCAGAATCTTAATACAGCTGAGGCTGACGGGAACATCATTCGTTTTTCAGGTATTTGGTAAACCAAATATAGATTGATAAACCAAAGTATTGGACAAACTGAATCTTTGACCTCATGATGGCGCTTCATAAAAAGTCAGAGATTACTTAAGTTACTTCTTCCTGAAGGGGGACATGAATTTCAGTACCAAATTTCGGGACAATATATCCAGAAGTTGAGATATTTAAGTTTGGACCAAAGCGGAGGACGACTGACTGACTAAAATCGCCATCTTTGCTGCTAACGTAGCTAAAAAGAAACTTTAAATACAGAACTTTCGGCCTGTAAAGTTGTTTATAGATATATGTACATTACCTGTAATACATCTGGTAAGGAATACTCCAACATATTAGGAAATATCAGCTTTCTTAATGGTGGTGAGATGAGACAGTCAACATCAGTTTCACTTCTGTGGATCAGTACAAAGACAGGACGTAGCACTGAAAGCAGGGGCCATGAAAGTCGACTTCTAACGAGTCCAAAGCTGTCTGATTTACACTGAGAAACAGAAAACAAGGCATTGTTGCTTAACGTACAGTTGCATGTTTTCTAATTAACAGAGCCAGGCTAGCAGTTTCCCCTTGCTTCCTGTCTTTGGGCTAAGCTAGGCTAAACACATCCTGGCCACACATGAAACTGATATCCATCTTCTCTTCTGACTCAGGGGACGACAGACAACAAGCACATTTCCTAACCTGTCAGTGTTGTTCCTAATGTATGCAGCCATGTTGATGTGACATAAATCACACTGGCAGTTGAGACAAATCTTGCTCAGTGAGGTGGTTAGAAAGTATTTTTCCAAGAAGCTTCAATTTCCAAATGTTTCAACAAATGTGGATCAGTCCAGCAGAGTGTGGTCAGAGGGACACCCTTTTATTGTCTTAACAATCACAGCTGAGGAAGAGGGTGAAGAGGATGGAAAAAGAGAAGTAAATTGCAGAGGAGAGAATTGGAAGAAGAGAGCAGGGTGGATCGAGTTTATCTCTGACGGCTCCTGACAGAAAATGATAAGAAGACAAAGAGGAGAGAGAAGTGGAAGGAGAGTGGGGGTTTGGGGAAATGAGGGAAAGGCCGCCAGAGAAATAAGAAGGAAAAACAAACGGGGGGGGAGTGAGAGGCAGAAATGAAAGGCTGGACAGAGAAAACGAACGAACAGAAGCAGAGACAACTGACAGCTGGTGGCAGGGAGAGAGCGAGCCGTGACAGAGGCTGATAAAAGAGCAGAGAGCCGACCAGAACACTGAGAATCCTCAAATACTGGTCTTTATTTACCTCAGAGAACCAGGCCTATATTTGAAACAGACTTATATTAGACACATGATTTTATTTCCAATTTATCCTATTTGATTAATATATCAAATCATTTAGCCTCCTGTTTCCTGATCTGCTCCTCTTTTAGTTTGCTGTTGATAGAAACTCAACAGGTCCTCCATGGTCCTACCTGTTGTCTCATTAATTCACTTTAATGTACATTTCCACGTTCCATCATAAATTCGGCGACCGTGTAGTCAAGCGGCTGCAATGCCGGCAGCATAATTCACGTATTTACCTGCGTACTTTGTGTGTCCTGGGAGGATTAAACAGTATATCCACAAGGGGGCAGAATCCTCCATGGATGAACACCTTCCTTAAAACGTAAAAATGACTAAACATGGCAGAGAGGTTGCTATATTGTTCTTGTTACTGTCAGATAATTAAATGGCAGGTTGAGACCACAGCAAAGTGCATATAAGTAAAGTAGTTAGTGAAAAGAGTATTTCTGTTAAAAAAGAGAAACTCAGAGCAGCAGATGGGCTTGACATCAGTCTGATGTATAATAATGAACATTTTTCTGAATTTACCCTGTGAGCCTTTATAGTACAGATAATATCAATGTTTTTACATTGTCATTTTTTATTTAAATTATTATTATTTAAGACTGGCGAAGTATTGAATACTGGCTTTTATTTGAGGATTTATGGTACAGCACAACCTTTGAAAAGTTCTGAGATATCCAAAAAAAAAGAGGACATGGAGATGCACGGGAGGAAATTAAAACGAATGAATAAAGGAGAAGAAGACGGTTAAATACACTTATATATCCAGACAGAATGAGAGTGATTGACAGACCAAGGGAGGAGCTGGATGGGCGACTGAGTGAGTGTTTGAGGGCAACTAACACAGACTCAAAGAGGTGAGGCCTGTGATCAATTATTCACAAGCCTGGGTAGGCTGGAAAATGTCAGCAGGCTCTGCACATGCTCAGACCACACCACTACAAACACACACAAACACACACACACACAATCTGCAGGTCTGTCAGGCTGAAAGGCTGCCCGTTACAGCATCTTCCCTTTGAGTTCAGGAGGAATCACTCTGTGATGCTTTTGTGTATTTGATCACTGATAACTCTCAAAGATAAAATGTGAATCATTTGAGTCTCCAAATTAATGAATGTTGAAGGACGGGTGCAAAAGTCATCAGTGCAGAGACACAAAAACGAGACATTCAGAGGGATGTAGATGTAAAACCCCATTCTGATGGGAAGGTGGTGGAGAGGTGGGCAATGAAATATTCGCTGTGCTTCTCGTAATATAACTCATCGTTCCGGACGGTATTTTAACCATTGGGAAATTACAGGATCTCGTCTGTAACAGACACGAACATTCAGCAGGACAAAGACGACAGAGAAAGACAAAAGCCTCCTCACGGGGGCGCCGGAGAGTTGAAAGATGCTGCAGGAGGTGAAACCGCACTCCTTCTTAGTCATAACTCAAATCTGAACACGCAGACGTGAAACACACATTTTTAGAGTCAGTGTGACTTACACATTTTGAGACGCTTGCCTGAGGACCTTCATGTTTTTAAGTTTTCTTCAGTATCAAAGTAATCTGGTGATGGTCGTCTGTACACCAATGGGTACACTGCAAACGGGAGCTGCAAACAGCTGATTCAGCCAAAATGTAAACAAATGTAAACAAATATAGCCTAAAAATACAGGGCTTAAAAGAGATGCGCTTATACAGGGCCTCACTATCCTGATGGTTTTAATTATTTTTTCCATCATCATATAGGCCTATATGTCGGTGTTAGCATGTTAGCTGACAAGAAGATAAATAAAGTAGAAGGACCAGCAGCTCTTCCCCCGGAGAGATCCAAACAAGGACATCGCTCCGGACGGGATTTAAGGAGGACTCCTCCCGATGGCCAGTCCAGGCCTGCTAACAGGAGTCAAAGTCGGTTTGTTTTAACCACGACCACGATGTGTTAATAACCTTAACCACTTATATGAATTGTTTTTGTAATAATCGTATGAGCCATCTCGGAGAGCACTGACAAACGGATTTTGTGGATTAGGCATGAAGACTTGCTGTTTCATTTCAGCCCTACCTCATCCCCCCCCAAAAAAGATCGGACCTCATTATTAGTCTTCAGCCTGCAACGTTTTTACTATTTAGCATTGCTATTCATTTTTGTAGATAGATGATGTAATGCATTTGTAATGTGATGTATATTTAATTATCTGGTACATTATTAGTGTACATATACGCCAAGACAGAAACACAGCTAAAGGTCTAAAGGACCAAATTAACCTGCTTCTTCTGAATCCTTTAACCTGAAACAAGAAACCAGGTTTGGCATTCTCCTGAAATCAGATTACAGCTGAAAGTCAGGAATAATCAGATTACTACAGAACGTACAGAGTGACGATATGAGATAATGGTGGAGGACACCTTGCTGTTAATTAACCAATCAGAGGTCAGCAGTGGTTGGATGACTCCCTATCCTTGGACTTTAAATATGGGGTTGATTGTTTTTCTGTACATGGGATTGATGAGATGTTTGTCAGTAATCCTGCAGCTGTTTGATCACAAGGGAATAAAGATATTTGGTAGCAGCAGATGAATAGATTGATGTGTTAAAATAACATTTTACTGGAGGTCTTCAGCTCTGGGGTGTGGTCTTCCTCTGTCTAAATGCTCAGTGCCATCTGTTCTGCAGATTCCATTATGCGAGTAAGAAAAAGACATCTGCACGTCCCAGAGCCCAAATGTTTTCCAGATCTAATTATCCCTTAAATTATCCCTTAAAGGCTACGGAGCGGGAGGAGTCCTCAGCCTCGTCTCGTCCTGAGCTCCCCATCCATCATCCAGGAGACGGCAGCAAACGTCACGAGCCATCAGGAGGAGGGAGGAGGAGCAGCGCGTGGAGAGACGGCGAACAACGCTGAGGGATTTTCTGTTGATTCTGTTGTTTTTTATTTAATGGAAGGGTTGTGTTGTGTCACATGTCTGTTTATTTTAGACATGAGAATGTTTATGACACGGACAGTTTCATGCTCCAAACTAAAAATACGTCACAAGAAAAAAAATACGCAACATCAGCGATGCTACAAAGCTCCTGTTTAATGGTGCTACTGTAGGTTCAGACAGTTTAGCCAATAGATCTGGTTGCTATTGTAGTTATATTGCTGTATATCTGTCAGTGTGTCCTCCACTCTGATACGATGGTTCTCTACAGTTCCCCGACCAAACCTGCCAAAAGAAAATCTATAAAATCTGCACTGTCTGCAGTTTTGGATTCACATGTTTTTTAGTCACATATGGCTGAAACGATGAATCTAACTTGACAGTCAGAAAATTAACCTGCAACTATTTTGATAATTGAATAATCCTTAAATTCATTTTTCAAGGATTTGTAGCTTTTCTTTGTCTTATGTGACAGCAAATTGATAATCTTTGAGTTTTGGACTGTTAGTTGGACAAACCAAGCTATTTAAAGACATCATGTTGGGCTTTAGGAAGCTGTAATGGGCATTTTTTACTAATTTCTGACATTTTATAGACCAAATGACTAAATAATTGAGAAAATAATCGTTGGTTCCACATGGACGTGGTGCATAAAAATGGCAATACTCAAACAAAGTGCTCAGAATTTTAGAATTTGTTTAGAGTTTGAGAAAATAATGTCAACAAAAAGTCCACTTACTGTCGTTTGTCTGGAGCACAGGTTTTCAAAGTGGGAGGTGGGCCTCCCCAGGGGGGGTCCAAACAGTTTCAGGGGAGGCTCAGTGAATGGAAGTGAAAAAATATTACATTAATTATCAAAAGGAGATTTGGTTATCGAGATAGTTCAGAGATACAGTAGTCTGGGGGAATTTTACTGTTTTTCCCACTTTCTCAGAGTCAGAAACTAAGAAATGCCTTAAGACAGACCTTTGTTTTTAATGTATTGGTACAGTCTGAAGTTATGTCAAACAGAAATATGAGGCTATCTTGAGTGTCTATGGGATCAAATAACATAATCATGATCCCATTGGCATCCAGGAAGTAAACTAACAACTGAGGGGGTGCCTTTTTCCAAGCTTTGTCTGAGGGGAGGCCCACAGTCTCAGACTTTGAAAACCCCTGTTCTGGAGCCTTCTACCACAAGCAAACTCGATCCACTATTAAAGACTGTGAGGTGCGGTTGAAAGCTCTGGAGACAGCGTGTCAGTGGATCTTGTGTTAATTAAGATTATTTTGTCGAACTACTATTTTCATCCATCCATCAGCTATTTGCAGGGTCGCTGGGCGGGCTGGAGCCGACCCCCACCTGGACAGGTCGCCAGTCAATCACAGGGACACACAGAGACGGAGTACACGGAGAAAAGAAAAAACTTTCATGGCCAAATATTTTGAATGTTGTGATGATTTGTTGCTTCTTATTGTGGTTTCAGGTCATTTGATTTAGCATTTTAATACAGTTTTATTGGTGTTACCAAGTTATTTCTATGTGGTTTCACTTGCTTCAGTTGGATTTGCCCACAAACTGTTCACACCTTAACCGACTGAACGATGAGAATAACGTTCCTGATTGAAAACTTGGAGCTATTTTCTGACAGCTGCAGCAAAGTTTTCCTTTGTCAGCAAACAATGAAGAGGAAACTGTGATCAAATGTCATTCTGACTTTTTCTGATATTGCAAAATGATTTTCATCAAGAGTGTCTTTATTTGTTCGCAAGGTCACAGTGTAGCTCTCAGTTAGAAACTAACAAAAGCTTTTATAACGAGGGGTTGAACTACATCATTTTCTATCAGTGAAGCTCAAACACAAAAGACTGAAGGTTCAGTCAACCCTCTCGGATCTGATTCCAGCTCTCCTTGTCCAGCAAAAAGCAGAAGAACTTGAATCCAACTAATCAGACGCAGTAAAAAGTCATTGTCCTCTCTAACAGGGACTGCTGCTGCCCTTTACAAACATTTGGAATTGGAAAATCCAACTTGTCAAGTCAGCAGTCCCCTCAATCCCTCTGCCATCGTCTCCAGCTGTGTCCTCTCCCGCCCTTCAAACACCACACGTGGGCCGGCATCTTTGCCAGCGATTTGGCTTCAATATGTGTTAAACATTACCGGATATACCCTCCTTGCCTCTGCTCATTCAGTTATGATCCCATTTCCATGCTAACATGACACCTCCTGCGTCTCTACCCTGGTCCTACAGCTCACCTTCCCTTCATATATACAGGTCTGAAAAAACAAGCTTCTTAACCTCCAATGGTAAAGGGAGGGCTGAGGGGAAAAGGACCACTTAAAAAACGGTGATAAAAGATTAAAAACTGATTCTCTTAAAATTCAACCAGGTCTTAAGTTAAGTTACCTCAAAAGAAGTATTGTTTAAAGAGATCCTTTGGTATAAATATATATATGTACTGCACATACTACTGTATTTATATTCAGTGACAAACAGAAAACCTGCAAACAACCATGTAGTATATCAACAATATATTCTGCTGATAAAAGAGCACTTATGCAAAAGAACTGTGACTGTGAAGTAACTAAATCTCTACTGCAAACTCTGATGAGTCATATTATGAATAGTAATTAGCAGCGTTTGTCAGCTATTAAAAAAAGGTCATGTCAGCACTTTCAGCTCCCTTAAAGCCTTAACATCTTCTTAATGAAAAGATCTTTTTTAAAATTACTA
Organism: Oplegnathus fasciatus; assembly: GCA_003416845.1. NCBI lineage: Eukaryota > Metazoa > Chordata > Actinopteri > Centrarchiformes > Oplegnathidae > Oplegnathus > Oplegnathus fasciatus. The sequence goes on from NTHP01000755.1 coordinate 218,263, forward strand.
CCAAGACACACATTACAGAAAGTGAAATGAGGTATTAAGAATTAGAGCACCTGTGGAAAAGTATTTAGTCCCTATTTGAAAAGTTTAATGCAGACTGATTCCGCTGGGTTTCCCAAAACCAGCTTTGAGACTTTTACACCAAACCTGGTGACCTGTACGTTAAAATTAGAAGGTCCTCGTCTACAACACACCTACAGCTGCAGACACNCTCTTTGAATTTCAATTTCCACTTACTATCTATAGCACTATTTCCACGTTCAAGAATGAACGCTCAGTGGTTAAGTTAGTTTCACCTGCAGTGTTGCCAGAAAGGGATTTTCATTCAGCTAAAATTTGAGTTAGGTGGGTTGTGATCATTTGGGTGATTTCCTCTCCTCTAATCTTAGTTTCATTTTGATCGACAGGGTCTGAAGTTCAGTAGGCTCAGCTTGACATACCATGCCTGAGAACTGAGGGCCATCAAAACCACATTTCAGTTAAGTACAACTAGATTGAAACTTAAGCGTATAACTAGGTCATAGCTCTGTGATAAAACAACTTGTTTGTTCATATAAGTGAAGACTTTTAACACTGAAAGTACATGTAACATTATCCAAAAGACTATGTAGAAATCATTTAATTATACTGATAATCAAAAAATACAATTCGTCAATATCATACCTAAAAACTGGACTACTTTTATGATGTTTGGGTGGTTCTAGGCTCTGATCGCGCTACCTGTTGTCAGTCAAATCCAGCAACACTGATCACCAGTTAACTGCTAATGTAGCGTGAGGCATCACTATTGTAGCTGTTACCTACAGTTCAATTTGACTTTAGATAAGGCTGGCAGATTTCTCAAAATTTATTGTACTTTTCACCAGGAAGCTATATGCCGCGTCACACCGTCTGATTTTTGAAGTATAAACTGCTCCACAAACGAGGCCTGATTTGCATTCGGTCCTCAGACAGGGGTTGATGGTCATTTCGTATCTGCATCAGTCCCTGTTTTACTTTCCAGTTTCGCACAAAGCACTGATGCATCCCTCTGTTGACTCTCAACTCTCTCCAAAGCCTGGCGGAAAAACAACAAAACCCGTCTGCCAACACAGAGAGCTCCCTTCTATCTCCTCGCTGCCAAAACAGACCGACTCCCAAAAAAAGGGAGGAAGAAACAAACCCTTTGGAGCAGCCAATCACCCGAGGCTTAATCGCCGGCATTCAGGAAGCAGGAAGCTTTATGGGGAGGGAGTCGTGTCTCAGGACGAGCCTCGGAGGAATTGGAAACGATGCTCCATTACGGCCCTGAGAGAGCAGAGGGGGCAGAGAGAGGTGGATGGGGGTAGAAAGGGTAGAACAAATGGTTCCTGGTGCAAAATAAAGCATGAATAAATGATGAGAGCGTAGTTCACACTGGAGCTAAGTGCTCTGTCAGCTGCAGGGAGGGTTAGCTGGAGAGGAGGTCTGCAATCCGATGCTACACTCTCACACTCACCGTAATCCTGTTGTAAAATCACTGTTTGTATGAAAATAAAAAAACACTAAGAATCTATCAAAACCAAACTCCATGTCCAAAACCCAACACGCAAACACACCGGCCCTCTCCTCACGGTGAGGAGCAGTCAGAGAGGAAGTGGATATTAAGTTGGTTGTTTTCAGAGGAGATGCCTGGACTTCCTGCTAACACTAAATGTTTGAGGAGTTCATTACCAAGAAAAGCCTGTGTGGTGATGTCAGTCGGTGTGTTTATATGGAGGACAGTAGCCGTTTTGTGCATTACTCTCAGTATTGTGATCGTCTAAACACGTCTAAACCAGATGTGTGTGAGTAATTAAAAAACTATCCTGTATAAGGAACATACTGTATGTATAAGGGCTGTGTGTCGCTGCACACACACAGCAACTCGACACCAAACTTGACGTTTTTCCCGAACAGCTCACTCTTGGACTTTTTGTGGCTCAGGAGGTAGTTGGAAGATCGGCGGTTCGATCTCCGGCTCCTCCGGTCCACGTGTCGAAGTGGCCTTGGGCAAGCTACTGAACCCCAAAGTGCTCCCGAAGGCATAGCCGTCGGTGTATGTGTGAATGAGTATTAGGATTAGATCCCGATGAGCAGGATGGCACCTTGGCATCAGTGTATGAATGTGTGAGTGAATGGGGTGAATGACACGTATTGTGAAGCGCTTTGAGTGGTCCATTTACCATTGGACATACCGGTGGCTGTTGCTTTGGATAACAAGACAAACACACGTAAACAAGGCAAGAAGCACCTTAAATTTTATGAATTTCCTCGGGAAACCAGACATTAATTTGAACAAACTCAAACAAACTTGACTCTCTTCTGTGTTCCAGACACACTTTGAGATTCAGACTCAGGAGACAGGTGGATTTTTACATAAAAATGTCTTAATGCAGCATTAAAGTAAAAAAAGATTACCCCTCCAATCAGCCTCATCTACCACAAACACAGGAGAAAAAGAGGTGATAATTTTCGCCTGGAGGTCTACAGAGGAAGCTTTTAAAGAGAGTCTGGGAGCCACAGCCTGGTTAAATACCGTCTGGTTCAAACCGCAGGCTGTCACTTTCCAAAATGGATCCCAGGGAGGGGAAGGCAGAGCGCGGCGTAAACAGCACAGAAACACACACAGAAACACACACACAAACACACACACAGACCGACAGGAAGCTGCTGCTGCTGCTACTGAACAGGCTGGAGGAGACTGTGTGTGTTCAAGTGTGTGTGTTGAGCCGGGGAAAGTGTGAGAGAAAGGATGGAGAAGAGGCTGGAGGTGTGTGTGTGCATCTTAAGGTGGTAATGGTGGCTAATGGAGCCGTGCTTCAGCTACAGCGTGTCAGGATTCGTGTGTGTGCTGTTACTATTTAAAGGTGCATTCCCTGATTATGTTACGCTGCCCCAAAACTAAACTTATAGCTGAGCTTTTCATTAGTTTTCATTTTCGAGGGAAAATGAACTTTTAAGTCATTTCTTAAGCAAATATGTTAAACATCTGATGGTTCCAGGTTCTCACATCCGAGAATCTGCTGCTTTTCTTGGTCTTACATTACAGTAAATTGAATATTTTGTTAGTTGGGGAAGAAAAACAAGACATTTGATGATATTACGTGTTATAGGATAATGTGATGAGTCTTTTCCACTATTTTCTAATGTTTTACGGACCAATCATTAATCAGTAATTTGAGATATGGTTGCATTCGTTGTTGTTGCCCAAACCTATACATATTTCATCGTCTGTTTAAGAGACAAGGCACTGGGTAGTTATGTTTTGAGGTTGTTAGTCCACTGAGGTATCCTGGTAAAGCTGCTGCAAATGGAAAAGTGTATATTCTATTCTAACGTGGATAAAAGCAGTATGATGATTAAAATGTCTCCACAGTGTTGCATGTGAGGGAGGAAAACTGTTAGATATGATTTCAGTCTGGACCAAAGTAACGACTGACGGATACTTCCATCCCTGCATTAGCCGATGCCGCTAGCTAAACATATCATTTACTTACACCAGTCCGATGCTTTTATAAAAGCTGGATATTTTTGGGTGAACAAAGTGTCAGCAGAGCTTCCTGTCGGGCTGTCGGCTTACAATGCAAACCCAACATGTCCTGCAGCTGCTTCACAGTCAAAACTTTCCAGCAAAGAGAAATGACTGCGGGGTTTTACTGTGAAGCAGCTGACTGCAGGAAGTGATGAGTCACTGTCAAAGGATCGAGTTTTTGGTAAGTAAACCGATGACACATGTTGGAGTTTGGATGATGCTGCAACTGCGAAGATCCACTACAAAACACAACATGCTCACACATGCGTACACTGATGTGCATGAACGCACACAAATTGCACTGCAAGAAAAAACAGCTGCACGGGCTAATTAACTGCAAATTCATTGTTAACACAAACTGTGTCAAACCTTCCTCCAGAACACCCTCCCTCCCTCCCTCTCTCTCACACACACACACACACACACACACACACACACACAAACTGAGCCTCCATGCGGCTGCAGTCAATCTTGTTCCTCGGCTGGCTGGTCAGGCAGGACGGAGGAAGACGGTTAGCATGGAGCAGCTCGAGCAAACCAGCAGCTCGCTAATGTCTCTAAATAACCCAGACCTCTCTGTAATTGTTACGAGCTCTCCGATTGGAGCAGCCAGTCGTACATCATCGGCTAACGAAGAGGAAGCTCTCGACTGAACCTGCAGAGTAATGACACCGAGTCAGACATGAGCCCGTCAGGATTCAGAAACAGAAAGATTCAGGAGCACGCTCGCTGCGGATGATCTAATCCAGAGCTACAGTACAGTGAGTTTAAGGAGGTAATAAGTTAGATTTTTACTGCCATGTAGCGCAAAATGACCATAATATACTGTATCTACTAGACCCTTATATTCTCCTGTCTGAGGTTCAGAAGCTTTGGAGAAACCGACTTGCTCTGCTACAGCATGAAGCCAGACAACACTAACAACATACTGTATCTTATATCACTCAGCCCTGTCTCCTACATATTAAGTATATTTCGGTGAATACATTTCGGAGGAAGCGTACTGGAGATAAGACTCGTTGACTTTTTCAACATGTAACCAAGGCAACTAAGTTTCCCTAAAGGAAGAGTTTGCTTATTCGCTTTCTTGGCAAGAGTTAGAGGAGAAGATCAACGCCACTTTCATATCTGTTCTTTAAAAACGAAGCTGCGGCCAGGAGGTGGTGAGTTTGGCTTAGCATAAAGCCTGAAAACAGGGAGAGACAGCTAGCGGCCTACCACCGCCTCTAAAGCTCGCTAATTACCACGTGCAAAGTTTGACCCGGGCAAAAACTTTTCATGCTAAGCTAGGCTAACCGCCTCCTGGCTGTAGCTTTACATTTACCATACAGATATGAGGGACATGCAGGACGCCACTCTGCACACACACTTGTGTACTTTTGGTTTGGGGCTGTTTTTCCTGCTTTGGGCTTCTTCCAAGTGAAGGGAAATCTACAACGATATTTTAGACAACAGTGTTCTTCCAACTTTGAGTCAGCAGTTTGGGGAAGGCCCTTTCCTGTGGTGTTTTTATCAGTTGCTATGGCGATAAAGAGGGTGGCAACAAGGTCATAGTCTAGACTTGAACTGGGCATGTTGGGGTTACATCAACTCTATCGGCAGACAGCAATGTCAACGTTGGACGATTCTGCTGGGGTTTTTTTTACATCCAGTGTCTCCTGTTTTCTACAATATCTGCACAACTACAGAAGAGAAAGGTGGTTATGGTAAATAAACTACGGTTAAGATTAAAATACGGTTAGGGTGAGGCAACTAAAACACTTTCAGGTTAAGGTTAGAGAGCAGTTAATGAGAAGGCAAACATTAATAGCAGGTGTGTGACGTAAACGCCGGTCTCCTGCATGAAAGTCGGACGTGCTGCATCCACCACCCCGACCTCTACGTCTTTACTTTACACCTCACTACATAATTTACTGACTTCTTCCTACACACTGAACGTTGGCACTGGACGTGAATGCATGCATGCAGTGCAGATTCATCAAATAAGGACATAATTCCAAGGGACACTGGGCTCAGTTACATGCACTCTGACAACCATGCCCTTTTCGTTTTTTGGGTCTTTCTGGTGGAGTCTTTCCTCAATATTCATATTTTTATATACGCTAACTGTTCCACATCAGTGAAGCTTTACAAATTTGTTTTCAAGGTTTCAGCTATTGTTAAAATCTCAGACATTTCCAATCAGTTTTTCTATGCAAAAATCTTAAACGCACATGAAAACAGGTTGACGCCAACATACCTAACGACTCAACCACTATTTCTGGATTTCTGACACTTCCTGCACACTGATATGGAACAAATCAGAGGTGTTCAAATGTTCCATCAGAAGCTGTTGGAAAAGCTTTTAGTCTGTTATTTACCTTCGCATTGATTTTCCTGGTGGGCCGTTGCTTTTGTGTTTTATGTCTTTGTCTTTTCATACAGTACAAACATCATTTCTGATGAAAGTCTGGCGAGTCTGCGCCTCTGAGCGTTTGCATCGTGTATCCTGAGGCCAGCAGCACCCCGAGGCCGTCCTGACCCACTTTCGCCATAAACACACGATTAGAGAGAAGCAGCAGGTTTGTGGCAGCGCCTCCATCTTCCTCCTCTCACACACTCATCTATTAAATATGGTCAAAGATATTCATTTATTCATTTCAGCGCTTATTTATTCAGGAAATCCTGTTGAGATTCAAAAGCTGTTTTATCGTCGTATCCACAGTTTGAACTCACACAGTTTGTCTGAAGATATTTTGTCGACCTCCAATGACAGCAGGTTCACACTAAAGCATCGTCTGGTCACTCACATGGCACACCACCTGTAGACACTACATATATCTTACTTTGGAATGAAGACTCTCATAAGCCCCTGCAGAATTTCTTTAGATAGATAAATAAACCTGGAGAAATCCGTTCAACCACGCTGCATTCATCTCACAGTGAAAAGAATGACTTAACTACATTATCTGGAAGAGATAGATGTCCAAAACAGTGTTTCTGCTTTTTATGACCAGCATCCAAACTCTTTCATACCCTTAAAGGATAGGTCCATATTTTTTCAAGTCTGTCTTAAAACAATAGTCAGGCGCCCATATTGGTGTAATCATTCCTCCTGTGCATACTGGCCGAAATCCTCAGTCCTCATTCTGTGTAAAAATGTATTCTAATGTTTAATATGAGGCTTCAGCCGCCATAGTTTGACAAATCAAGTGGGTATCTTCCAAAGTTAAAGTCTTTTCAGGAGGAGATTCTGTCACAACTCTGAATGTTTTGGTTTTCTGTTGTGACGTTGCAACGTGCTGCTCTGATTAATTACCGTAATGCGAGCGTACAATGTCACGATCTGTCAATCGCCGTCACCTGAGTTGAATCAGATCCTGACGCGACTCGTCGCACAGTCAGTGTAGATGACCGAGTATGTGGTTTCTCTGAAGGTTCATGTTGTCAGACCGCTTCACAAGGTAAATCTGTCAAATTCACAGTACAGTAAATATCGTGAAATGACAAATTCTTATACCAATATTATCATGAACAACATGATATGACACACCCCTACTGTAGATGCATGGAGTTAAATAATAGAAGCGTAGCTTACAGGGAGGCGCTGCATCACATCAAGCTTGTGTAATGCTAGCTATTATTTAACAAGCAGTTTTAAGAGTATCACGACTAACTTTGTTAGTAAAAGCAAAGCTCAGGGCAGCTTAACTTTTACTGGCCACCACAGACTTGGACAACAGAACTCTGACAGCAGGTGTAACACAGCTTCTCCCATCAATAGACAGAAACGTGTAAAAAAAACCTCAACAACAATGAATACTATCAAGTGAAATGTAGCCTAAGAATCTAATCTCAACATTCACCAGCATCTAAACAAAACACCAGTTTATCAAACCACACAGAGTCGGATGGAGACGACTGTACTCAGCGCCCCCTGTCTGTTCTGGGCCGTAAAGCGATGGTGCAGATTTCCTCTGACCTGGTGGATCATATCAGAGTGTACAACAGCTTCTCAGTGGTGGTTTCATTTGTTTACTGTACTAATGTTTCTGATTTAACATGACGATGATTTGTCAGAGTGTTAACATGCTGCACACAGCTCTGTTAGATGACTCGACTCCGCAGGCTAAATCTGTCCACCAACCACACACAGAGCTGCAGATCTGCTGCTCTCCATGACTCGCTGGTTCAAATCCACAGAGGCTCTGACTCATCCCTCAGTCTTATGGGGAGTGGAGGGGTGCAGGAGAGGACTGGTAATTGTCTCCAGCTTGTACAATTTAACTTTGTTTCCTCTGCAGCAGGTGTGCAGTTTACCAAATCTACCGGTTGAAACAAGCAACAGTAAATGCATTACTCTCCGTTTATCTGCATCAGGATTACTGGAGGAAACATGTTCTTAGTGCCTGGTGGTCAGTGAGATCGTACCAAAACTAAAAGATCATTTATGGGAACAAGAAGTGTCCATAAATGTTGTTTTCACACGTTTTTGCCTCATCATTAAGAAATAAAGGTTTCCCCTGTGAGAAAATAGTACGCATGCAGTCCATTATTTTACATATTTGGACACTGATGTGCGTTTTTGAGATCATACAATGGCCAATTATCAAAGAAAATAAAATAGGGATCAAAGAACTCAAAAACTATATACATTTACCAACAGTCAACCATTGGTTTCTTTCAGTACAGTTTGAAAGTCAACTTGTGGAGACATGAAACCATCATCTTCCAAAGTAAACATGTTACGCTGTATTTTTATCAGTTACGTTTCAGCAGGATACAGAAGTGTACTGCTGGATGTGGTCTAACAACACCTCGAAGGTCCACTTAGTAGCTTTTCTGAGCTTCCAGCTGCATCTCATGATTTTCTCCACCGACTGGAGCTGGTTCAAGAGTCATCACATGTTCTAAGTGTGAACGTCGGTCAAGACCAAAACCAGTCAGGACGATCAAGGAGGAGATCAACCGGAAAGATCAAAGAGGGCATTCACATCTTTAAAGAGGTTTACAGAGGGTGACATTAGAGGGAGGGGTTACCATCTCCCTCCATATACGACCGCCTGAAAGGTCCCCTTATAACAACTGAGCCACCACCATCCATTAGCCATCCAAATTTAACGCAAATTTTAACAACATTTTGAGACAACTGACAAAAGACAATGGCCCTCATTTATCAATCTAGTGTAGAAACCAGCGCAGATCTGAGTGCAGAAATCATCTTACGACAGGGTTCACGTGTGATTCATGAAACGTTCGTATCTCGCCAATCCCAGC
>NTHP01000755.1:239999-263327 GCA_003416845.1 Oplegnathus fasciatus
GGTGAAATACTACCGCCTTTGTCCACAGGGACCGCCAAAATCAACACAAAATCAAAAGTTCCACAGAGCTGCTTTAAGTTGCAAGGTGATGGAGTACCAGCAAGGCAGACGGACACAACAAGAAGTGGAGTAGGAAATAAGAACCTTTCTCACTTTTTAAATATGAATGCATAATCATGCAGACCTCACTTTCATGAACTGGGTACAATATTAACATACTGAGTTGATTACATTAGAAATTACTTTCTATTTCTTCAATGTGGAGAACACAGGATGATTCTTCTGAACTGAATGTCCATCCCAGTGGGCGTCAGGTAGTGACAAAAAAATGTAACTGAAAACAATATAAACTGGATAAACTTGTCTGACTGCTCGTGTTTCTTGACCCCTTTAGACTTTTTAATGATGTTACCGTGTTGCCAGATCTCAGATGTAAACTTGGTGCATACAATGTTATTAATACTGATAGAAATGATGATTAATATAAGTTGTAATAAACCAGAATTAAGGGGGGAAGTATGTATCACTGCAAAGGTCCTGTCAACCTGCCGTGAAAACCAGCATCAAAGAACTCTACGTCAAGTTGAAGGAAACATCAACTTACAATGAGATACAAGATACTCTGACATGAACTAAAGCCACAAAAAGATGAACTGTAGACAAATTCTTATCTAAAATTTCAGTTTTAAGCGTGTCCATGTGCACCATCCTGGCCTACAACGTTTAACCCACTGTGTCACTGTGTCAGTCAGAGGGGCTACAAGAAAGGCCAACATCCTTGTTTGAGCAGGATGATTATGCATGTCTAACATTAATCCAAAGAGCCTGAGTGGTTGGAGAATGGCCTCAACCTGCAGAGGAGCGTGTAATCCTTCACAGTGATCTGAGAGCATGAAAATCACCAACATCGACAATACAAGGTTTTTATATGACAGTCGTGATTTGCACCCACTGCTGCTGCTGTTGTTGCTGTTTTCCGGTAAAAAGAACAACATCAACACTCTGGAGAAGTGAGGGGAGGGAGGGGCGAGAGAGCACTACATGACTATCAAAGAGAGAGAGACGGAGATATGGGAATTATACAGCCGTGCATTCTGGGAAGGAGCCCTCCTGTCAGGCCTGTCTGGATGCCAGGACGAGGCCAAGGTTCACCACTGATCTGCCACCGAAACTGCTGATGTCGAAGATCTCGTGTTTCCCTCGCTCACCCTCCACATCTCTATCTGTCTCTGTTTATCTCTCTCTCTCTCTCTGCTTTCACACATGCTCGCTCTACCTGACTCTCAGCCTCCACTGCAGATCTGATTTCACTCTCTCTACAGTGTTGTTATGGTAACCAAAATTTTGGTACTACAGTACTTCAGTCCTGTAACGATAGCTTGAATTTGATACTTCTGCAACCTGAAATTCCCCCACGGTGTCACCTGCAGAGGGCGCTCACATGACTGTGATCTCTCTCTGTGGCAACCAATACAATGAAAATCACATGGGTCCAGTGGCGTGATGGGGCTGATGATTAATCCTGGGTTAGAGTGTCAGTAATGCTGATTTTCATACACAAATGAAAACACTTACAGATGGTTACTGTAGGTTTAATGTTCATATTCACGCTTAAATCTAAACAAAGTAAAATTCTGATCCAGAAGTAAGAAAACTTCATTCAACATCACACTGACATAAACTATAAACTATAAATCCAGCACTAACTCCGAAGCGTATGTCGTGTGGTTCACTCGATTTGTCCAGACAGGAATGGTCAGCTTTTTTAAAACAATGTACCATCTTTGTTTATTTCATATTTCTGTTGTTAGCAGCCTTTAACAGACACCATTTCTGATAAAGACCAAAGGTGTCGCAGGTTAAACGAGTGGTGAGCTGGACAGGGACGGTGGAAGATGCATGTTTTTCAGAGATTGCCGCCTCGCAGTTGGGAAAACAGCATTAAAAGGGGATGTTGATGATGGATAAGGGAACAACAGCTACAGTACCGTACAACACACACACATTGCTGAGCTGGTAAAACTTAGTTGAAGCTGTAGGGTGTTTGTTTTTTTTTCACAGAAAGACAGATGAAAGAAATGCTGAATGAGAGATTGTGTTTAATTACAGAAGGTAGACAGGATGTGACGGTCTTCATCAGAGACCATTAAAGAGTTCATCTTTCAGTTTCTTAAAAACTGTCTAATTTAAGTAGGAGTTTGGTGCAGTTAAAGACAGAAGAAGGACGGTGAGCTCATTAGTCAGGTTTGTTTGTCTCAGCAGTCTCTCACAGGTTTTATGTTTCACATTTTCTTGCCGCCGAATTGAAGGTCTTCATCTCTGTTGACGCCTGATTGTGTTTCTGATTGATTTTCCTTTTATCATATTGTCATCTCGTTAGTTAGGCGATCTTGTTAGTAGGATATTGGCTGCAGTATCTAGTAGAAACTAGTGTAAACAGGGGACGGTTGTCGCATTTACAGTTGCCAACTGAGCCTGCTTAGCTCGCTAACAGTGACTGAATCTCCACCAGCTCTAACAGAGACGAGCACTGAAGACGAGATTCTGATTCTGAAACCTGATCAGATTCTGACTGAAAATGTGACTGAACAGATCTAAAGCTGTCACACAACACACAGCTTCAACCAGCTTTCTCTTTCCAGCCTGGTTGTTAAATATTGATCAGTTATTGGCGTGGAGCCGCTTCCTCAAAGGAGCTCCAGCCAGATGTGGCTGAGAGGAAATCTGTGATGCGACTGCAAAGACTCGACAGAGAGAACCTCAGCATGGCTATAACGACAGAGTCAGACGACAGGAAACTCACAGCTCGAGATGCGCAATAAGGATGAAATCTCTGGGACACTATATGTTGTTTTATATTGCAATATTGGAAATTCAATTGTCTCTTTTTACCTGTAATCAAGTGAATAAATATCTAAAAAAAAAAACTCAAGGTACTACATCATATTGATGCAAAATTCACGTAAATCCAGTATAGCCATAAATCAGGGCTGCTCTTTTTTTGATGGTGTAATCCAACCAGAGCTACGTTGGCATAAACAGTGTAATAAAGTGCGTGATGGCGGACATCGATTAATCTGAAGTGTTTAATTGTGTCGTCTATAAAATGTCAGAAAACTAGCCAGTGAAACTGTTTAATCCCGCCAAAACCCAAAAATATTCAGTTCACTATCATGGAGGACTATAAGAAAACCAGCAAATATTTACATTTGAGAAGCTGGAACCAGTGAGTCTTTAAAACGTGACTTTAAGGATTAATCAATTATCAAAATTGATGCTTATTCATTTTCTGTCAAGAAAGTAATCGATCGATCCACTTACTGTTTTAAACTCTCTGAAGTCAGTCTCTATTGTCTTATGTAAATATATTTACTAACCTGGCAACATTCAGCATGTGAAGTCTTATGAATGAAAAAACTAAAAGAAGTTCCTCTTGAACGGAGCTCAAGTTCAGCAGGAGTGGCGTTCCCAACTTGTCTCAGTTATGAACGTAATCTTGACCGAATCAAACATCAGGTGGTACCAGTTCTCTATGATAACGTCTCCCCTATCGAGGATGAAACATCTACCATCTTGTCCGTCCTCCAACACAACACAGAAGTCATTTTGCAGCCGTATCTTATGACACAGAGACATTTAAGTCGTCTACATTAACAACGCTAAAGGTTACAAGGCCCTTCAAGTTACACAGCAGGTGATTCAGCAGTTTTCTCATGTAAATTAGAGCAAATTCTACCACAAGATCTATTGTCCTGTGTTATACATCGCATCGTCCAAACCCGGGACAGGGAAACAGTCCACCAAATCTTTGATGTGACCCAACGAGTCCACGACAAAAGTCTGATCAGGTTCCAAGAGCCTTTGTTGGTAAAGAAACAGACGACTGTTATAACTGTAATATGCTGTTGAGGAAACAGTGAACTCTGTACAGCTCGTTCTCAACCCTCCTTTTACTATACTGAAATCAAACTGCTCCTCTGAAACCTCCTCTGGGGGCCGTCGGTGTTTCCTGAACCCCACGAGGGAATTAAAGTGATCCCAAGTCATGCAGCTGATATTAAAAACCCCTGTGGGGAAAAAGGACTGCCAGCTTAAATTCAATTATTTGGGTATCAAACTGCCAGTCCGTGAGAAGAATTGTTAAATAGACATTTTGGCCTGCAGAGTCAGATTTGCTTTGGAAAATTCAGAATGAAGTCCCACCTGTGGAGGAATCTGAGTTATTTTGGGAATCCTGGCCTAGCGACAGGCCCTACATTTCTTACTTTACAGGTTTTTAATTGACACACGTCTTTATTTTTGAATGAACAGATTGTCTTGTTGAGTAACTCATGTTTTTTCATGTAATGTTTTTAGAAGAGTCTAAAATGACACAAATAACCCGACTTTTCATGTTGACTTTGGTTCATATAAAGCAGGCAGATGTTGCATGAATTCTGAGTTTTGACATATTAAATTTCACCCAGTTTTTCTGGTATTCTGACAATATGACACCTCTCTCCACCTCTTCATATATCTGTGTTTTTCTTGCTTCCTTATCTCGGTCCATCCATCTGTTTCTGCTCTTTAATCCCCGTCCCACTTCCTATACATGTGTCACGTTGAAGCGTTGCCTATGCATCATAATCTGTGGGTGAAGAGTGTGAGTAACGCTTCCCCTGCTGTCAACACAAACCACTGAAGTGCCCTTGAGCAAGACGCTTAACACCCAAAGAGCTCCAGTAAAGCTGAACAGTGGTTTAAAGCTGCAGCACATCTGTCGTGTCGACATCTGTCACAGAGTTATTTTGACTGTCTGTCATCTGCTCGTGTAGTTCTCTGGTTTTATAGTCCTGCACAAATAATGTTAATTATTGTCATTTTAAAGGACCAGTTCACCCGAATTACAAAAATACTGTTTGTTTTTTTTGTTTGTTTTATGTAGCAGGGCCGACGTATAGCCAACACATATATCATCAATATCATTTTGGATTTGAACACACATCCACTCATTTTGGATGCAGGTTGTGACCAAACCCAACCTACGAGATTTATCTGACCTGCACAATTCAAAGCTTTTATGCTCGTAGGTGCAGTGACGGGACTTTAATATCCCTTAATTATTGGCTTCATTTACTAACAGAACATTTCACTTTTGAAAAACTAACAGCAAGTGCGTGAGATAAACTTAAAGGATAGGTTCACAGTTTTCCAAGTCTGTCTTAAAACAACGGTCGGGCGCCCATATATAACATTTAAACTGTTTTTTCTTGCTGTAATCATTCATACTGGACATTAAATGATCACTTCATAATGTGCGTCCAAGGTAAGTGATGGGGGACAAAAATGCATTCCAGGTTATTTGAGGCTCCAGTGGTCTGTGTTAGACGAGTACAGTTAAAGTTATACTGTTTTTAGTGCAAAGTTCCCTGTTTTGCTTCTGTCCCTCCACTGCAACTCAACTGGGGAAAGACTGTTAAATTGGAATATATCCACTTAATCTGTCCAACAAATTAGTGAAGCATCATATTAACCTCTGATAAACTTTTTACACTGTAAATTTTGTCCTCCATCACATTGGAAGCAAAGGAAGTCATCTTTTAATGGCCAGCGTGAAACAGAAGAATGATCACAGAAAGAAAAACCTGTTTCAGTGTTCATGTGGGCACCTGACTACTGTTTAAGACCCCGACTCTTGGTCGCCATACTTGAAATATTTTGAGAGCTAATTCCACTTCTTACTGTACCTCTATATCCCATAATGTCAGCCGTCTGACACATTAACAACTATAAACCTTTGTCTAACAATGTGCTACAATGCCCACTTTATTTGTGCCCTCTGTATAATTTATATAAGCTAAGATAAATGTGGAAGTGTAATAATATAGTGACATCAGCAAAAACAAACAAGACTCCCAGAGTGTGAAGCTCGCTGTAAAGTACCACACAAGTTTTACAGGCTCTGATTTCCAGCAACTGTCTGTACTTTTTCCCAACCGCATACTGCTTTCATTTTTTAATGCAGTCCTGTTGAATAATATAACACATCTTCTGCCTTCAGGAAATACATTTGGTATAATCAATAACAAATTTCACATTTAGGCTTGTTATTTTTATGTACATAAATTGGAACTGGTTAAAAAAGCCACTTAATGAAATTCGATATTTTATATCTATTTATGTCAAGATGATGGAGCAACAACAAAAGAGATCTCCAAACCTCAACAAATAAAAGCAAAACATCTGCATGGCTGATACCACAAGAGTGAAAATGTTTTGTTTTGAGGTGAATTGACCCTTTAATTAATAATTCAGTAATTAGGGACGTCATAAATGTGTCGTTATGAGAGTGTTTTGCATTCATGTAATATAATCCATCGATATAGATGCAGGAAATATCAATTTACACACAAATCTGATTTAAACACGGCGGCAGTCGATAAATTACCTCAGTTTACCTCCAACTCGTGTTGCCCTGCAGCTGATATCATATGATATACAGTATATACTTGATGACATCATACGTTAGAGACAGAAACGAGCTGTGTGTTTTGATTCGTCACTTCCTGTGTACAGGGAAGATTTCACACCAAAGCCAACAGCGGATGAATTTGGACAGGACTCTCTTCTCTACTGACGCTGGGTTTTTTTGTGTGATATCGGCTGATAAAAGGCTGAATTTTTACATGTAATTTCATGCTCGGCGCAGCTCTGACACCAGCAGCCCATATGGAGCGGCCATATTGGAAGTTGCATATGTTGTGTTGCAGAGAAACACGCGTGCTGTCAGTCGAACACGAGACACGCGATGAGCTGAAGGATGAGTCAGGCGCTTCGGTGTTTCCCTCTCTCGTCTCCGGTTAACGAGCCAAGAGGAACAAAAATAATCTGTTGTGTCGGTCAGTAGGTGAGAAGAGGGGGGATGTCTTTAAGGACTTTTTTTTGTCCTGAGTTGAGACTCTCAGGCAGAACTTCCTATCAGACTGTATACAAACTGCTCATCCTTCGCATTAAGCCAAAACCATCTGTTAGGCCAAAACTAACCAGGACGACTGGGCAAACTAGACCAACAACTCCAAGATCAGAAACGTGTTTTTGTGATTATTGCAGCCCCAAACAGACAATAGATTGTGCTGATATTTATCTCAAGTCAGCTGTAAAAAACTGCAAATGTTAAGAGATAGACACTGGTGATAATAAGCTCCAGTGAGAGTGAAGTCTTTTTGTTTTTCCTAAATTCAGTCGATAAGGGAATCTTGTTTCCTTCCATGCTGTGTACAAACTGAAAGGTTAGTTTTAGGTATTAGATCAGAAATAGTTCAGTTTTGGAAAAGAGAAGCTTGGTCGGAGTGATACCTTGGGGGCAAGCCCTGCCTGACAAGACAAGTTTCAGGGGAGAAAAGTCCTGCTTACCACAGCCACAAGGAAGTTAGCTTGTGGAGATAACAGACAACATCCACACAACCGGATGTCTACTTGTTAAAACGCTGTTAATGTGTGAACAGCCGTGTTTTTAGGTTGTTTCGGTGAAGATCTGTGTCCACACTGAAACAGCTGAGCATCAGCAGAATAACGAAATCTCCTTTTCAGCCTGCGAACAACAAAACTGCAATAACCAACTCAAAACAGCCCACGTGTTCAGCAGAGTCTTAAACCTCGTTCTGACCCCACCGGCTCTCAGTGATTAAACACTGTGTTTTTACACTGCCACGCTCACCATTTACTTCTTCTCATTTTCAGATTCTTCTCTTTCTGTTGTCAGACAGCTGAACGACAGCTCGTAAACAATAAAGCAGTTAATAACCAGCAATCTGAAGCTGTTGATCATTTGCTGCGTAAAAATTGTGGAGATTTAAAAAAGAAGTTGCGAGGAATCGGATGATTGCAAGATCGCAGTTTCCTGAAGGGACAGTTTTTGCTGTAACTTAACAGAATGTTCTCAATTTCCTAACAATACTTTGGCTGATGAAATCCTTTGTAAACTGGTTGTTTCGTGTCAGAATCACACGCAACGGTCAAGAGTTGTTTATTCTCACTTTCTGAAAAGTCGATATTTGGGAGCTGAGGTTTTTTAGGGACAGATACTGATACTGATATGTGTTAATGTATCAGAAATTATATATATTTTTAATAAGAAAACAGGACATAAACAAACATTTTTGATAAAGATCCCTTAAAAAGCTTGTGACAGTTGTAAATCAGCTGATTATAAAGTGGGAAAGAAAGAAGACAGCAGCTAAATGTTTGTTCATTTTGACTCTAGATGATGAGTTAACAAATCTGACAGCTGCGAAACCGCCACAGCGAAAATGTTGATGAAGTTTGAGATGTTCCAGCCTCATGAAAACAAACAAACTAAAGGTATTTTCCTGCCCGCTGGTATCGACTGTCATTCTGGCACTGCACAAAGAAGACGTCAAAATCCCAAGCACTTATCAGGCGGGAGAGCTGAAATGCATCCAAACTGCTCTGAAGGACGAAAAGGTTGACAGTTATGAGATACAGGCTGAGAATATTAATTACTGCTTCATGACACAACATCAGCTTCACCAGAGAGGAAGAGACAGACCGTCCAATCACCTCTCAGACCTCTGAAAACACACACAGACCAGCAGTGATAATCAGATAGAGGGTGAGACTATTAATTACCTGCTGCTTTATTAAATCACAGCCTGACTGGATTCAGCTGGATTTAAATAATTACAGTGAAATGGACTTCAGATGAAGTGTGACTGAATATCTAACCTTCTTCTTCTAACCATCCCACGTCTTAGAACCTGTGGAATCAGCCTGTTTTAAGCTTATTCTTGCCTTGAGACTTTTGACAAACAAATACAGTTGAATTTATGCAACTTAAGAGGATTACAGGCTGCAAGTCATGATCAGATACTAAATATTAAGTTTCAACCTCGCTGCTTTCAGAGGGGGTAAATCTACGAAGTGTGGTTTTGGTGATTTGTAGGTCTAAGACGTCTGGGTTAAAACTGGGCTGAATTTGGTTGATTTCTTTATACATACGTTACATAAAACTATTGTTTCAACACCAAGTGAATATATTCTAACTCGTAGTTCAGACCTGATTCACACTGAAACATCAAGCAGCGTTTGCCATCAGGCTCAGGACTGGCCTTAAAGGGGTACTCAGTGATTTAGCATTGCACTTCCATGAAGTCAGGGGTCTTACGACAGGCAGATTTTAAAAAAATCAAAGCAGCAGTGGCAGAGATATCCTGACTTTCAGTCCCCAAAAACCACTGGATCCTACATTTCCCATGATGCAGTTGGATGGTGTCTTTCATTTAGAGCCTCCCTGCCTGGTAAACAGCCACGTCTTTCAAACTCCACAACTCCAGTTTGCACACGGACTTTCTCGTTTTGTAAGTTTGTCGTCTCTGAATCAAAGCCAAGACATCACTGACGTCACATCACATCGCTGCGACATCGTCGTGGTTACTTTCTCAGACTTGACATCGGACAACTGTTTTCACAGGCTGAGGAGGACGAGCAGCGACGAGAGGACCTTTAACTATAAACTGAAGCATCTTTCTCCTTTTACCAAACAGAACCATGAAAACGGGGCAAACCGCACAGCTCATGTTCAGGTTGTAACTCAGGACACATTTTCCAAACTCCGTGGGCTGATGAAACCTGTTGCAAACCTGTTTTTTAGTGTCACAAATACATGGCAGACAGGGCAGGGCATTTCTGGAATATCGGCATTTACATCAACAGTTTAAAGTTAATTGTTAACTAAGGGGTTTAAAAGTCAATTGACAGAAATGTTTCTTTTATTTCACAGTAAACTGAATATCTTTGGGTTTTGGACTGTTGGTCAAACACAAACAAGACGAGAAGACCTTATTTTGAGGTTATTTTTTGATGTTTTATAGACCGAATGATTAACCAAGGTAATAATATTCACGTGTTTCAGCTCTACAACAGCTGTGATACCACGACTTCTGAAAAAGGTTTCACCTTTCGACCAAATTGTACTCAGTTCTGATCTAAACTCTGCGCATTCGGTCATCAAATCAATCGAAGCAGCGCTCACTTTGGAGAGGATGAAGTGTGACCTGACTGCACAAGCAACCCCACATTTATGACGCCAGCTGAGTGTGTTAATTAGAGCCAAAATAAGCGAAAGTCCACTAAAATCTGTTTTGAAGCCAAATGTGCAAACACCAACTCTTCCTCTGAGCTGCGAGTTTGGTAACCTACTTCAACAAAAAATATCACACTGATCGTACACCACGTTTCACCAGCCATCTGTTGGAGCTCTACTTATGTAAGTTTGGTGGGTTTAAGTGGTTTGAAACTATTTTTTAGGCATTCACACGACAACTTCTCTGTCCATGTGTCCACAAGTTCACAGCTGAAACCTCAATCCAGACTAAAGACCACTGAAATTTAAAAGAGACGGTGCAGGAGCCCAGATCCTGGCTGAGATGTTGTATAACCAAGGAGCTGCAGTGACACACAGGAGGAAACTATTCATTTCCCACAGCTGTATTAGGTTACAACCTCTCTGGATTCCACATCAGTGGAGAACAAGCCTTCATTAATGAACTGAAAATTGCTGCAACAAAGTGAGTCCACTCGGTCCGGAGACTGTGCAGCTGTCAGCACAGGAGGCTCTCGCTGCCCCTGAATAAGCCGTTCCGATTAATGAGCGCGCACAGGTTGTAAAACGCTGTTTCATGTACTCACACGAACGCGTGGTAGAGCAGCGCCCATCCTCTCGGCCTCTCCAGCGCGTCGTAGAGCAGGTTCTGGATCCTCCTCTTGCGGATGTTATTCCTCTTGGCCGGCCGGGTGTAGTTCAGGGGGGTCTTGGCCAGCAGCCCGATGCCGATGCCCTGAGAGCCCCGCTTGAAGTCATCCCGGCCCGCAACCAGCAGCAGGGCGCCATCCTTGTCCGCTCCCCCGGTGCCTTGGTCCAATAAGTCGCCGGAGGTCTTCTTCTGCTCCTCCGAGCCGCTAGCGACGGTCCTGGACCGGAGCCCCATGGTCACTGCTGGATGCCCGGTGTGGGCAGCATGCCATGATCCGGGCGCTGGATCCGGAGACACCCCCTCCTCAGCCGCGGGTCATTTAAGGATGTGGTCCCCGGCGCGAAGGGAGGTGCTCAGCAGTCTGACTGGAAAACAGAGAAAAGGAGGAGGGAGAGAGAGGGAGGGAGAGAGAGAGAGAGCGGAGAAGAGAGAGAGAGAGAGAGGGAGAGAGAGAGAGTTAACATCCTTTATTTGGGGAAACCAACTGCATCTGGTACATTTTGGGCGCAGAGAGCAGAAACCCGACAGGAAATTTAAGAATTGTGCGTAAAAACCGCAACAACAGAAAAAAAACACGCCCTTCTGATAAAAAAAAAACACGATGGGAACATCACAGTGAGACAATACAGGAGGTGAGATCAGCTCAAAGTCGGATAAACTCACTGTAAAGCACCACAGACGCGTTTTCAGTCCTGCATTAAAGGAATATTTTAGAGCTTTTCCGCGACACGAGGCGATAAAACATCTGATTCCTGCCGATGCTGAAGCCTGTCAATCAATTTAAAATCCAAACGGGCATCGAGCAACAATTGCTCACTTACCAAACACCCCTCTCTTCCCCAAAAACACACACTGGATAGACAAAGACCTGGCATTACGCTGCATCCCCTCACACACACACACACACACACACACACACACACACACACAAAAAGAGACACCTATGGGAGGAAACCCGCTGAAGACAAAAACAGCTCCCAGCAGCCGCACCGAGCCCTACCAGCAGCGGTTCCCGTGCATGGCTCGTGTCTCCGGGGCTTCCAGCCTCCATCCACCTGCAGAGGAAGCGGCGCTGAGGCTGAGGCTGAGGCTGAGGCGGAGGAGGAGGAGGAGGAGGAGGAGGAGGGTGGAGACGGAGGATGGAGAGCAGAGAAGCTGCGTGAAGGAGGTCGATACTAAAACTGAGACGGAGGAGAAGCAGGAGGGAGAGGGAGAGGATCAGGCTTCATCAGCAGCAACGCAGACGCGACGTGCGCGCACACACACACACACACACACACACACACACACGCTAGACCGTGTGCACGCGCAGAAAGACACCTTGATGTATTCAGGAGGAACACACGCATGTAAACACGGACAGATGTAGGCAGACGCGCGCGCGAGAACTTAATATGCACAGTCATGCACACGTGTACGCGCCTGTTGACATGCATGTGTAGGAACATACGGACACACACACACACGTGCGCAGCCAGGCTGCATACAGTGAGCACACGTTATTTAATACACACTGGACAAAGATGCAAACACGCACAAACACTGGCTGACATGAGCAGTGGGGGAGGAAGTATTCAGACCCTTCAGTAAAAACAAGTCCTGCATTAAAAGTAAAAGTACAGAAGTAAAGGCCGGAAAGTAAACTGTCAAAGTAAAATGACTTATTATGTCAGTGTTATATGTCATTACTGGATCATTATTATTAATGCATTCACATGTAAGCAGTACTTTAATGTTGTAGTTAGAGCTACTAAAACTACTTCATATAATTCTCAGTAATTTTACTTTTAACAGTTTACTTTAAGGCGACACTTTGGTTCTGGTACTTCTGTACTTTTACTTTTAATTCAGGACTTGTAATGGAGTATTTTCAGTGCGGTTTTGCTTCTTTTACTGAAGTAAACGACATATAAACACACACACACACACATTATAGGATGATTATATGTTCTGTTTGTAAAGATCTTTATCTGAAAAGTAACTTTAGTTGTCAGATAACTGCAGTGGAGTAAAACATAATATCCTCAATAGTAAGTACACGTACCTCAAAACTGTACTTGAATAACTGTACTTATATTTCCTCTACTGGACATGCAGAAAGTCATACTGATGATGTTACTGACACCAAAAGTGTAAACTGATATTTCAACATTGGGAAACATTTTTCCTCTGATCACACTTCAGAGTGTTTTTATAAAGAAATAACTGAGTTCACTTATCACACAAATATCACAGAGAAGCGTTACATCCAGCTGCCACAGGTAAAGTATACTTTTATATCAGGGAAGATTAAAAAATCATGGTAAGGTGCCACAGACACACTTAACTTTGACAGAGGAGCAGCATGTGATTGAGTGATTATGATTAAAACATACTATCAATAAGACTCAGTGGCCTCTAGAGGCTGAAGTATTCATTACAGCCACAATATGAAGGAATTAGACTGAACGAATGATGATTCTGCTTCTTCTAAAAGCACACGTGGAGCTAGAAATGCTTTTAAATTGTTTGTCCTGAGGGCGGCGCTAGAGGAAAGGTCATTTGAATCTGAAGGGTTCATCCTCCGAGGAGCAGGAGCGCGATGAAAACTGTTTTCGACCAATTTAATGACAGTGTTTACAAATCAGAAACAGATGAGACACCATGAAGAAGAGTTAGAGCGGAGGTATTGTTAAAATGAACTTGTACAGTAAACTGGACTCATACCAGCAGCCTGAACTGTCAAATTAAGCACATGAAGTCGCCATGTGAGTGAAGACTGGGATTTAATACAATAACAGGAGAGTTATAGTGAACTTTGGGGTTGAAATAAAGCACAATATGGTTTTCTCATCAGTATTACCGACACACACTGAATCCTTCAGTAATGTTACTGTCAAAATACAGAGTGAATACTGCACAGTCCAGTCCGCTCTGACATGTTCCTGCTACAACATCTGTTCACGGGGTTTTAGCAGCTTTCGTGCTATAATAAAATAACGCTGGTACTTCATCAGACACCAGACATGAACACACAATACGTGGCTGTGTGCTGCTACAACTTCTCAATTCACAAATCACAGTTTAAGTTGTAGAACTTCTTATTGGGAGGTCGCAGCTCAGTCAAAAGGATGTCAGGGTGACTCTCATTCGGTCCAGATAAAGAGGAACAACACTCAGCAGCTGACTTCAATGTATTACTTCTCACAGACAGAATGAATTTAAAAACACGGATTGCATTTCTAGACCCGTCGAAGACTGTTTGAACCATCTGAAAGGAAAAATATTCTGTTTGTTGCACCATAAACAAGATTTTTCACCTGTTTCCAGACTGACACCTGCTGATTCAAACAAAGCTGGACATGACAAACCGGTCAGTCCTCGCTCAGTTTGTACAAAGTGAAACTAAATTTTAAAGTTTTATTATCAGTTACATTTGCCTACGAGCTTCGAACAGGTTCAAACCCTTTTTTACGGAGCAGTTTTGAGGATGAAGTGCTGTTAAACGACCTCCTGGTTTATTTTTTGAAGAAAGTCTGTGACTCGAATGTGATGGTAACACATGGGAGGCTCAACCTGGGGCCAACAGCCAGGTTACAGTGAAGTGCTGCACTCCACTTACTTTTATTCACGTTGACTTGAACACTGGACTAACACTGAAATCCAACGCATTCTACAAGTGGCTGCTTTTATATTTTAAATGTAATAAAATGTATTTCAACAAAAAGCAAACAAACAAACAAAGCTCACATATCTGCAATAAATAAAACAACATCAGTAGAACAACTTAGACTGGGCTTCTGTACAACAACAACTATGTTGTATGAAAGTAAAAGTACTTCAAATACACAACAACACTACAGAGTGAATCTATAAACTACAGAATATCTGATACACTCTGCCACAGACTCACCTGGCAACAGCGACGCTTCCGGTGGCGCCAAACAGCACAGGTAGTGACATCATCATCAAAAGGGTCAAAGGTCACTCAATGAAAATAAAATGAAAACAGTCAAATTTCCTCCAAATGTGTCCAGAGACAACATGTAAACAAAAAATAAACATAATGACATAATTCACTAAGCTTTATGTTACATTAACTCATGTTGAGCATCACAGAAACTGTTTACATTGAAATAATAATACAAACTTTATTGACACAGCACCTTAACACGTAAAAATAAAACAAGCTTTATAAAACCAAATAATTATAAAACGAAACAGAAAAGAGAAGGCGATTTAAACATCATTTTAAATATTAAATTACATTTTAAAAGAGGGGGAAGGAAAAATAAACAATTAAGAGATAAAATTTCATTAAAAAAACAAAAACAACAGCAGGAAACTACAGGAATGATAAATTATATTATAAATATATATAAATGATGGTCATTCTAACATACATAGATGAAAAATGCCTCTAAAAAACTCCAGAGACACACTGTAAGTCCTGTTAATAATAATAATAATAATAATAACGAAAATAAAATGAGTCCTCTTATACTACCAAAAACAAAGACCTCATACAGACAAAGTCTGAGCTCACAAACTGCACCTGAGATTCCAAACAAAACGCTGATTTATTGGCTCTGGATCTCCGTTAATGTGTACAAGGTGCAAAGCGTCCAAACAAACCGGGATAGGTACCTATAAACTGGGACAAGTGACCCACAACACCACCCAGACTGCAGAGTTTTTAAGCCGGCCTGTTAACGACGCCAAGTCATGGTGAGACAAACCCTCGCAGGGTGCTTCATTACCGGTCCGGATCACGTGATTAGTCTATAAATGATGGTACAGAGCAGGATTACTGGAGGAAAAGACGAGTACTTCTTGCACCAGGAAGTATTCAGGTCCTTTACTTAAATAAAAGCTCTAATACTGTAAACACACTGTAAAAATACTCTAAGTAAAAGTTACTTTTGATACTACATTTTCTTGATGATACTTACATACTTTTACTTACTTAAATAACAAAGTACTCAATGGGGAAAAAAGCCCCTGTGAGTGTATCGAATGATATACTAATATATATTACTACTCATACTTTAATGTTTAAGCAGGAGCTCAGCTCTGATTGTTTTATATTGGGCTGCAGCTAATGATCGTTTCATTATGGATCAATTAAAATCTGCTGGTTATTGTCTTGATTAATCTATTTATTGTTTGGTTTGTAAAATGTACGAAAAAGTGAGAAACGCTCGTCACAGTTATCCAGAACTTAAAGTGACGCCTTCAGATGTCTTGTTCTGTACGACCGACCGTCCAAACCTGCTGCAAATCATCACATTTGAGAAAACATGAGATCTTTGACATTCTTGCATGAAAATGACTCAAACCAGTCGCTGGTTAATATTTTTGATAACTGACTAATCAACTAATTGATTAGGTGACTGATCGTTTAAGCTCAAACTTTATAAACTGTTGGATAGTTTAGTTTTGTACAAAGATTCTTCAAATGTTTTGTAAAATCTCAGCTTGTAAAGGAACTAAAACTGTCAGATAAATGAAGTAAAAAGTACTACGTCCCCCTGAAATGTACTAGTGTAGAGCAGGAAGTGGCTACTGTACAAGTACCTGAAGTCTGTACTCAAGTACAGTACTTTGAGTAAATGTACTTGGTTACATTACACCAGTTAGATATGATCAAGTCTGTCAGTGTAAACTTTCTGTTACGACACACCTACAGTACTGTTCCTGGGCCGCAGGGCTCCACAGGAGCTTCCTGCAGTGTAACCAGAACCAGAACCAGAATCAGAGCGGACTCACCTCACATGAACCCAGAACCAGAACCAGAATCAGAGCGGACTCACCTCACATGAACCCAGAACCAGAATCAGAACCAGGAGCTGCAGACACACAAACGTTTAGTGGAAAATATAACGTCACCTGCGTGTTTGGTCTGAGATGAAAACAGGAGGAAAAGAGTGACGATAGGATAAAAACAGAAACTAAACATTATTATATTCTAACCAGAGAGATGATCATTTATGAACTTTACACAAAGCTAAAATTAATAAATTAATAAATAAATCCTGCATGATCACATTTACAGAAGGCTCTTAGGAACATTTCTTCATGATGCCAATTCCATGATAACTTTCCATCAGTCGAACTATTTAATCAATCAGTGTGTGTGTTGTCGCATGTTCCAGGTGGGCTGATCAGACTTAAACTTTATTCTCTCAGTTCAATGACAGCCCTGTGCTGCAGGAGAGAGGGGAGAGTTTAACACTTCATTCAGAGCAGCAGTCAACATGAAACAGACAGAAAACATCCTGAATTTATATTGAACTGTGTTCATACTGCTGTTAACGTGGCTAAAAGAGGTCATCAGGACATTTAAATCAAAAGGTTTCATCATCTGGGGGCATAAATGTGTTTAGTACATTCCTGCCTGATTATACGAAAAAGTCTATTTGAGCCACTTAATAATCAAACTTTTTAATATTCAGTAGTACACTAAAGTGAGACCACGCAGTACTTTAAAACTTGTATCTCAGATGTGTCTGCAGTATTGGAAATGATACTTTTCATTTACTTTGGGATACTTCTGGCTTTCAGAGTAGTTTTCGGTGTAATATTATACTATATGTTTCTTATTTCTAACTAATCTCATGAAAGGACCCAAACCAACAAAGTGTTAATGCATCTTTCTGACTTCCCGTCTGCGGCTCTCAGCTCCGAGCCCATTGGTTCCTACTGAAGACGTAAATCTTTAATAGACCTCACAAATTAGTCATTAGTTTAATTTCTTTTAAAAGGCTCGGTAATTTCCCTAAAACAGCTGCTCACTGCAGTTTTATCAAAGGTTACTCAAACAGTGAGTTATCTGGAGTATCAGAAGTGAGGATTTGTACCTGTAGTAGCTGTACAAGTATCTCGAAAGGCTCAGGTCACACAAATTACAAGCACAAACACATGCAATGTAAATGTAAAAGTCAAAAGCAACATTTCTCTCCAGAAACATCGTTCCTGTTACTCCGCAGAACACACTGAAAAATTTTCACTGGAACTACTTTTTTACAGAAGAAACCTCAAAATACTCAAATCAATACGATGTGAAGCCACTCTCACACAATACAATGTGTCAGATACGCCGAAGGACACGGCTGCCTGCAGGCAAGTCAAACAACACACACACACACACACAAAAATAAGTACTTGTATCTTCTCCAAAACACACACAGATAACTTACAGTAGACATGATGCACATGTGCACAATTAATAAATAAAATACATTAAACACAGATTCAGTCAGTGCTTTCCAGGACGTAAAATCCTCTATTTGACCACAGAACACACACACACAGCCCAACAGGATTTGAAGAACAGAACAGAGCAATCTTAAAATAGATTGATTGCGTGTCTCGGTGGCCTTTAGTATTTCTACTTAATCGTTGGCGGTCGGAGGATTTAACTAATTATCTGGATGAAAAACGGCAGAAGGAGTCTGTAATTGAAAAAGCAATAATTTGACTCCAGCTGTCTGCTGAGCGTCCTCCGGTTCACAGCCGCTCTGACACACTTCACGTGGACGAGCTGTACTGAGCTGCTTGTTAAGATTTTCTGATAAAGCGAATCTTCCTGCTGGTGTTGTTTTGGTTTTTTTTAGCTTCCAACTCCATTAAATCTTCTCGTGAACTGACTGTTAAACAGGCTGTTCACAGACAATAGTGATTAGTGCAACATCCAGCACAAATATTGATGGATTAGAGAACTGGTTAAAAAGGCGTGTTTTGTGTCTTTTTTTTTTCAGTTTTGTTGTTTACAGCATCTTTTCTGACCATTTTACCTTCTGTCCACCAGATCCATTCACTTAAATGACGAAATGTTTGCCTGTTTTTTCACAATATGACAGCTTACAAAGATAATTCATATGGATGTTTTCTGATCTGCCTCTTCTGTGGTTAGAGTTTGGTTGAGTTCAAAGAAAACAACAATCTTGAAGATCTCTGTTTCGTTCTCTCTGGCGGCACCTATAGCAATAAGCGGTAATTGCAGGTGAAAATGCTTTCCCCATAGACCACCACTGTAAAAGAGACGTGTGTAAAACTGTTGACAGGACACCTCCAGCTGTAAACATGGTCAGCTATTACTCTTTATATTGTATATTTTTAAGCCACGGAGGTTTAATCTTAGTAAAACTTTTCCAAAGCCCAGAAAAGTCCTTTTCTTTCTGAATGACGTCGCTGCTGTGGCTTTGCGTGTTCCCATAGGGCCAGAGGCATGATGGGAGTAACACTACTGCGCATATTCAGTGGGCCGCGTACCCCGGAAGTAAACCCGGAAGCTAGAAACTTTTTTGGCGTATGTGCCAGGCGAGCAATTCTATTGGATTGAACAGGCGCCATCTTGAGATCCGGTATCCAGATAATATAATACATCCATGACCTCATTTCCCAGAGATCCAAACAGTGTCGCCTGTGTGACGACCCACAGCAACGGTCCACAATGTAGGAAGAGCACATTTTATATTTATAAAGGTTAGCGGTACCTACCAGTCCAGGAGAAAGAGAGCCACATCTGTACCTCCCCTCAGTGTGTTTTCTTCTTTCAGTGCCATCCACCTTGGCAAGGCAACGCCGATGGTAACTCTGGTTTTTCCTCGCTGAGGGGCGCTTTGCTTTTTTGACTGTTTGCCTTCATCTGAACGTCAAACTTATTTCTTTTTCTTTGGATTTGTTTTAGAAGTTTAATCGTATGTAGTCATCGATCTTTTCTTTGTTTGTTCGGCCACAGTAACCGTTTACTCGCAACTCTAGCAGAGACTGGAAAAAACAGAGCGAGTCTGTTGCGTTAGCTCCGCCTACCCTCCCTGGCGGACCAACCACTGCTGAATGGTGGAAAACGCCTCACTAACTGTGCCCCGCTCGTGATTTTTCCTGGGAAAGTCGCCACAGACACCCAGTTTGTAATACTGCAAATGCTGCAGGCTTCAGGACATAATCAGTGCCAGTGCAAAACATCTGTGTATCTGACACAAGATGATACTCACTGTTATCATGTTTTATCTACCAAGAGGGCACTTTTGCAGCATCTTTTCTAACATGGGGGCACTGGGTGGGCAATTGCCCCGAGTCCACCAGTGGCTGTTAGCTTTCTAGCTAAACTGTTTAAGTGCAGGAGTTCAAACTGCTCCAGGAGCATTACCACCTCCCTCTGGACAGGAATAGAGCCGACACAGGTGTACTCTCTTTTACTCACTCACTTTTCCTACCTGCAGTCGCCAGTCCAGGGTTTCAAACCTGCAACCTCCTGGTCACAGTCCTGCCTCTCTGACACACAGCTAAGGAGCAGTGTGAGGTATTTAGGCGGGAGTAGATTGATAGAGCTCGGCAGAACACTTCAAAGTGCTCTGTATGTCAATATGTGGGTGTAAAGTGATTGGTGATGGACGAGGCTGCGATCAATACTCGTGTCCATGAATGGAACCAAATTCATCATCCATGTAATTTTACTGGCTGAGAGGAACACGCGGTCCCCCAGCAGAGACCATCCGTCCTGCAGGCAGCTGACAGGACACGTGCTGCTGCTGAAACTGTCTGCACGGCCTGTAACTCCACGGTCACAGGTTCAACTCCCAAAGTGGGAACGTCCTGCTGGAGTGTCCTGAGGCACAGCGTCAAACCTCCACCTGCTCACGATAAAAGTGTCAAATACACCGTGTGCCAAAAATGGATCGAGGGCTTTCTGAGTCGGCACTTTTTATGTTCACAAGGCAGTTTTTGAAACGTTTTATCAACAGCTGCACATAAATAAGAGATGCCTTCAACCCAGCAATGATCGATTCTTTAACTCATCCAAGAAAACTTTTAAAACTCTTAGACTGTCCTCCGCAGAAAAAGGGAAGCATTGCAAAGTGGACCTGTGACGTCTCCCTCCCTGCAGGTCATAGCCTCACCTGTCATCCCCCAACTGTTACACATGTTATTAATAAAATACTGCATTTAAGTCAATGAGTGATTAACCTGGTACGTCATTGTTTAGTGTCCATTGTAAAAAGAAGCAGTGTTGTTGTCCTGATGGCCTGGTGGTGTAAGACAAATACCCTGTGACCAATTCAAGGTCACCAGTTCAAATCCAGCTCAGGAGCCTTGGTGTGTGCAGCGTCCTGTTTGTCTCTGTTCACACACACGGTGGACCTCATACTTTAAAAGCTGTTTAATGCATATATGTCAGAACGGTGTGCTTTGACGCTGCTTGTGACTATATTTACCACTTGTAAACATTAATGTCAACTCAGGACACTGTGTTAAAAATGTCCATTAACAAAATAAATCAACATTTTTGGAAATACGTTTATTTGCTTTATTACCGAGAGAAGATCGACACTTTAATGTCCAGCGAGACTCCAGGAAGTCACTGCACGCACACAAGAAATAGTCCAGCACGTAACCCCTGTAAAACTACGAATTGTAGTTTTTAATGCTTCAGTTTTTGTACGGATTAAACAGATGAATATAGCGTATTAATTAGTGAGCTTTAGAGGTGCTGGTAGGTGGATTTTTATTACCTTCGGACAGAGCCAGGCTAGCTGTTTCCCCCTGTTTCTAGTCTTTATGCTAAGCTAAGCTAATACAGACATGAGAGTGGTTTCAAAATGTTTCCCAAAACAAAGTCAGATAATCTGGAATATTTCACAGTCGTAAGTACGACTTGGATGTTGTTGTGTAACAAGTAGGAAGTTGATAATTACAGATATGCCACGAATGCAGCATTAGTGGCTTGCAACTTACCAAAATGCACCATGGGAGTTGTAGTTAACTTCTCTCTTTACATTACAATGTCCACAGTCTTGTGCATGGTTAATATAGCACTATATACAGCACTTAATGACTTTAAACGCCAGAGTTCGGCTGATGTGAGGCGTCCATGTTTGTAGTTTTTCATGCACTTGCATGTTGTTTAGTTCTGGTGGAATGTATGTTATGTTTCAGAAAAATCATATTTTCACACTGGACATTAAATGCGCAGTATGTAATTTCTGCAGCTGGGGGTCTCGCAATCAAAACAATAACAAAAGACGTAGTTTGATGACGTCATGAAGTAGCGTGGGATCATGGGAGTTGGTGTCTTCACCGTTGCCGATGAAAATCGGCAGAAATCGTGTTAATGGACGAGGTAATGTATGTACAGGCGACACTGTGGTAATGTTAGGTAAAGCAACATTTCTTGTTAACTTACCATTAGATGAGTCGACTATCCATACAGCCACTGTAGCTAACGTTAGCTAAATAGACTCCTATCAGCATCACCATAATAATATACAGCATGCCATGATTATTATTATTATTTTGATAACGTTAGCCAAATGGGTGCTCACTGGTCTGGTAGAACACATGCGAGATCGGTGTCTCTCTGTAGTCCTAACGTTAGCTTGTCACGAAGCTCTCTCACCAATATTTACTGTTGATTTAGCTCTCTTCTTGTCCCATAATTTTCTCAGGTCGTTTGTTTCACCTGTACATTTGTGCTTTACGGGGACAGCTTCAGCGACAGAACACGTAACAAACGACGATGAATAATCGTGCTCCATCACGAGTGAGCAATACAAAATATTGTAAACAATATGGTGGCTAGGTAGGTGGGTTGCCGACTTCCTTCCTCGCTCTCTGACGTGTCATCCCGTATTTCCCCGGAAATTATAGCAACTGGACGCCATTAACAGGCGACCAATTGAAACGGACCGTCACCTTGAATACAATTACGGATTTCTCTGGGTTTAACCATTGTTGGAAACATTTGGGATAATGTAAGTGCACGACTCAACAAAGATATAACATAGGTCGAGTTGTTTTCAGACATTGTAATGCGGAAATGTTGCATATTATGTCTTAAACATTAACAGTATTCACGAGTGAGAAACTCATAATTACGATAACTACTATGTGACATGAACACGGCAAAACAACTGCAGGAAAGAAGCCCAAAGGAGTGAGAACTACAATGTCCTGTTAAAGATGAAGTACTGTTACTGTTTTTACTAAAGTAGAAGAGATGGTAATGTTTAAAAAAATCAGCCAAAGAAAATAAACCAGAATCTGAGTCTTATTCAGATCGTTTTAGACAGAATCCTGAAGGTCACCTATGTTGCAGAAAGACAATCTCTCTTCTCCATTAGTTCTGGGTGCTTGCACACACTGCTGTTCCAAATTCAACAGCATCGAATTTTGTCAATTCTGATTATGAAAATAAATGACCCTCTGCTCGCAAGAGGCTGCATACGAGCTGATTTGTGACATCTGTTGAAGCAAAACTATGATTTGCTGAAGTGCTTATATATATATAAACAAATAATTAAAAGTACCTGATTGTATGTATATCTAACATATAAAGTGTGAAGATTATGTTTTAGCATGCAACATAAANGTGGAAAATCCCCAGACATACTGGCATCAGAGATATGCCTGGATGTGCCAGAAAGAGGGTTGGATCATCCCAGATTTGGGAGAAACTACACCATTATTTACCTAGTGATAGATGATCATTTTTAGAAATAGGTGGAGAGGCTCAGGTTTCTCCACCAATGAGGGCATGGGCACTTGGACAATATAGGGCAGTGCACAGACAGAGGAACGTCAGTCAGCTGTCCGG
>NTHP01000755.1:274596-291152 GCA_003416845.1 Oplegnathus fasciatus
GAGACAGGTTCAGACTTAGACAGAGAGACAGGTTCAGGCTTAGACAGAGAGACAGGTTCAGGCTTAGACAGAGAGACAGGTTAAGGCTCAGATGGGGAGACAGGTTCAGGCTTAGACACAGAGACAGGTTCAGGCTTAGACAGAGAGACAGGTTAAGGCTCAGATGGGGAGACAGGTTCAGGCTTAGACAGAGAGACAGGTTAAGGCTCAGATGGGGAGACAGGTTCAGGCTCAGATGGGGAGACAGGTTCAGACTTAGACAGAGAGACAGGTTAAGGCTCAGATGAAGAGACAGGTTCAGGCTTAGACAGAGAGACAGGTTAAGGCTCAGATGGGGAGACAGGCTCATACTTAGACAGAGAGACAGGTTAAGGCTCAGATGGGGAGACAGGTTCAGGCTCAGATGAAGAGACAGGTTCAGGCTTAGACACAGAGACAGGTTCAGGCTTAGACAGAGAGACAGGTTAAGGCTCAGACAGAGGGAGACAGGTTCAGGCTTAGACAGAGAGACAGGTTAAGGCTCAGACAGAGGGAGACAGGTTCAGACTTAGACAGAGAGACAGGTTCAGGCTCAGATGAAGAGACAGGTTCAGGCTTAGACACAGAGACAGGTTAAGGCTTAGACAGAGAGACAGGTTCAGGCTTAGACAGAGAGACAGGTTAAGGCTCAGATGGGGAGACAGGTTCAGGATTCGACAGAGTTGTTTCAGAGATGTTTCCACCCTGTGATACTCCACCCCAAATCTTTTGAGATACTTCATACGTTACTTTAAACACGCTGCCTCTTTCTGATCTTAAGATATTGCTCAAATATCTGTACAGCTGTCACACTGAAACACTAAACAAGGTCACAACCATTGAGAAGCAGGAGTCAGGATGAGCAGAGCACAGGCTTTGACATGTGATGCTGGGAAGGCCTTCTCTATAAAAAAACACTGAGCTGTTAAACCACACTGACATAATGGTCATAGTGATAATAAATAGGAGTTAAATGAATTGTTAAATATCACTAATGAAGAGTTTCCCACTGATCGCAGGCAACTCTGATAACAAATTGAGCGTTGTCGGCACATTTCAAATGCCAGCGCTGATGTTGGTCTGTCTCATTAGAATGAGAAAGGACTCAGTTAAATGTACACAAGCACAACATGTGTTATCTGCACAGCCACATGACAGACCAGGAAGATTATTTTTCAATAATTAATGAGGCAGAGCAGAAGTCTGTGCTGCCAACAGACCACTGATCAGCTTCTACTGCCAACTTACTGTGCTCAGATCTGGGTCGAAGTAACATTTGAAAATAATTGTTGCTCTTTGCTCCAGAAAAGTCTGAAACTGCCATATTTCAGTATTTAAACCCCAGCATGAAAACTTCCATCAGACGGCAGATAGAGATTTGTTGGATGGAAACCACATAACTCCAATATTCATGTTTTCACTTCAAAAATGAGTTTTTGTAACTCTTTTAAACCCAAAAGAATCAAATCAAAACTGTTTTTTTTTGACTCTCTGCACAAGATCAGATATATGAGCTGATCATGTGACCACAATGCAGAGACAAAGTGTAGGTTTACATTAACAAGGGCCAGATAGCAGGAAATTTGAAAAACAAAACAAAGAACCTAGCATACACAGTTTGTGAACTCTGCTTTGGCGTCAGAGTGGAAAGACCCCAAAGATCAGGAGGGATTTTGTCTATCATGGGTCACTTTCAAGGTATGTCACGGATCTCAGATCTCATTTGAGTGGTTGCACGTGGAAAAGTCCACCGACATATAAGGTCCAAGTTTAAACTTTAAAAGTAGCAGGAGACATAATACTGGAGTTTCTTGGATTCTGGTGCTGATCATGTACGGAGGGCTTTACTGTATGGGCAACAGCCACCAGTGGTGTACGACACACGTCAACACACCTGCACACACTTCTCAATGTAAGCCTGCACACCAGGATACGTCACAGTCCTGTTTCCCAGCTCTCCAGCTACTGACTACCATCACTACTTCTTCTGTGTATAATGTGCGTCAGATGGGTGCTAAAGGCGTCAATTGGCATTGGATGGCATTAGATGCAGCCCAGTATCCATAACAATCACATTCATACTGAGAACAACCTTAACCAAGGGTTTTAGTTGCCTACCCCAATCAAATCTTAACCATACCGTAGTTGACATGTGCGGATATTAGAAAAAAGTAAATGGCTGAATATATATAGCACTTTATCTCTCATTTACCCATTCTCACACACACACACACACACACACACCCCAATAGCAGCCAGCTACCATGCAAGATGCTGGCCTGTCCATCGGGAGCAATTTAGGGTTCAGTGTCTTGCCCAAGGACACTTTGACATGCGGACATGTCGTCATCGAAGGTAATTCGGGGTTTTGCAGAATCCACACGGTTGACAAATGACACAACACTGTATGATGGGGCTGGTGTGTGTCACACTTTACTGTAATAGTCTAACAACTGTCCAACCACACTGCTTCTTAACTTAGTCCTGTATGACACTAGATGTGTGCTGGTAATGCATCGACCCAAATGCTCTGGCCTCTGCTGCTCTCCTATGTCCACGACACAATACTTCTGAATCTGAATCTTTGCGTTTAAAAATGTACAGTTTACACGCGTCAGAAAAACAATATATCCTCAGATTTACATCCAAATGAATAAATCTGGATTCACTAACAAAGACTAGATTACAGACACTATTTCTGGACGAGCTGTTTTTCACGCAACAAACAACCACAAACATCAAAATCTCCTGGATGATACGAGCCAGGCAGTCCAAATATAGAACGCTGGGATGATAAGAGAAGAGTGTAGCTGTCAGGAGGAAAAATGGTCCAAAGCCAAAATGATCTCTCAAGGCGCTGCGGCTGTAACAGCACTCAGCTGCTCTGGGAGGAGGGAGGAGAGGATGGAGTCGTGACCTCCAAGCTTTTCGGGTGACAACTCAGAGGGAAGTAAAGAGCGAGGAGACTTCAGTGGAGTTTCAAGGAGACATGAACAAGCTTCAAAATATGTTTGGACCTGTGTCCCCTGGGCACAAAGAAGAGCCTCTTTGATCAAAGTCTGGCAGAATATTGGTTGCTGAGCTTTGAGGAGGGCGCTCGGGAGGAGCATCACAAGAAAAAAGAAAACACAACGGGGCAAAGTACACCGGCTTCCAAAACACACAAATGGGCCACAGGCAAAGCAGACCAAACTCTGCTGATTGATTTTCCAGCTTTCTCCAGTGTTGCCTTTCCAGCTGCAGTTTGCAGGACAAAAAACCAAACATCTGCACAAAGTAGCTCGGAAAAATAACTTTTATTTTCTCCCTGAAGCTTTTTTCCATTCTTGAAAAAAAACATCAGGGTTTAAAGGGCCATGAAACTCACTGAAATGACCGTGGAACCTTTCAGTTCAGAAGAATAACGTACATTTTTATTTCAACAGCAGTGCTACACCTCACGACACATGAATATCTATACAAGGTTCTCATGAATATCTAATGAAAGATGCCGATCATAATATGTAATTTCCTTTGGTGGTTAAGGCGCCGACCTTAAAACAGCAATGTCCCCAGTTTGCATCTAGCAAAGGAGCTTTGTTGCATGTCATTCCACATCTGTCTGTCCCCTTGTGTCCTGTCATCTCTCAACTATTGGCTGTCAAATAAACGCATAAAATGCTTCAGTGAAAACTGTCACTTTGGGCTGCAATCAAATGCTTTGTTAGTACCGACTGAAAGGCGTCTAGCACCGAATATTGAAAACTGTTCAGAAATCTGATGTCTGAAGTTTTGTCAAGTCTTTTTCCACGTGGTCCATCAAGGATGATAATTAATACGAACCCTCCACATTTTCCATTTTGAATTTAATACAAAACCCTCATTTATTATAAAACCTTTTACCCTATTAAAACCTTGTTAAGGATATTTTTCCAC
This sequence comes from Oplegnathus fasciatus, assembly GCA_003416845.1. Classification (NCBI taxonomy): domain Eukaryota; kingdom Metazoa; phylum Chordata; class Actinopteri; order Centrarchiformes; family Oplegnathidae; genus Oplegnathus; species Oplegnathus fasciatus. The sequence goes on from NTHP01000755.1 coordinate 278,530, forward strand.
AACAAGAAATCACTAAGTAAGTGACAGTAACTCAAGGGCTGTCAGGGTGGGAAATTAGCAGAAGCTAAATGGTTTGGGAGGTAGGTTTATTGACTCTTTTAGTGAGCTGTGACAGGAAACACAAAGTTAATCTAAAGGTCCAATTTATTCTTAAAGCCTTGCTGGTTTGTAACGCTATCAAAGTAGCTGGTCTTATCTTTCAAACACCTCTGAAAGACCTCTCAAATTTCTACCTCGCCATTAGCAACTTGGTTGATGTGTCACTCTATTTTGACTGATTTTGGGTGGGGTAGAGGATCTGATTCAGTCTTTTTACCACCATAAAGGTCTGAAGAGGCAAATGATGTGTTTAATAAAACCATTCAAAGCTCCCCAGTTATCTGCACCTTGTACTTGAAAGGCTACGGGACCAAACACTTCAGAAACAAGACTTAGAGAACAGTTGTGTCCATCCTTTGCGGCCAATGTTATCGCTCAACGTCTTATAACAGTGGGGGGACATCAGGGTCGTCCACAAACCCTTCAGAGGAGCTGCTGTGACCTGTGGTGGTGGGTGGAGCCATCCTGGATGTTTCTAGTGGGCCTTCTTTGGTGCTCTGGTGTGCTACGATGTTGGCGAGGTCGATGGCTGTGCGCTTGCTGGGGTCCACTTCCAGCCTCTGAGGAACATTATTTTTTCTGTGGAGTAAAAACATCACAGAAAGAAATAAATCAAGGTAATCACACCAATGCCACAGTTTTGGTGAGAAACACAGAACTGGGAAGATAATCGTAACTCAAGGTCCACTAACTAGCTTTTTCCTGAGCTTTTAACTACACCTCAGAGTCTTCATCAGACAATGGTATTAAAAGAAAAACTCCATTAAAAGTCTATCCACTGATTAACACCTTAAGATGCAGTTGAAAGTCCTGGAAAAAGCAAACAAGTGGACTTTGAACTGAGATTAAATATTATTTCCAAGGTCTCCAATTAACTGTCGTGCTCCATGAGTCTGTTCGTTTACAATAAAACTCCACCAAGTACCTTGATCTCTGATTTAGAGCTGGGATTAAATGTTTGACTGGTGCTGCACTGGTATATCTTGCTGTGTGATTTAAATGCACACCTGCCAGCCAATCAGAAACAAGTAGTTTTAGTGGCTTTGGTATAAAACCTGTTTACAAAGCCAGCATGTAGACAACTCATCAAACCTAAGCCACATCCTACATGTGCCCACTTAATTCCCCACAGGAATCTGCTAATAGTTACCTTCTGTCTCACCTAATTTAATCAACAGCTGATAATCATTTAAGTGGCACAGAGGTCAAGTGTAAAAGGGTTAACAGACGACAAATGACTTTAATGTCAGAGCACAATAAATCACGTGTAATTTGTCTTAGTAATGTTGGTGCAGAGACGTCAAAGATTCAAGATTTAATGCGACTGTACAAAGTCGATATGGGAGCTGATATATATGTGATATATGGTACAAAGGCACAGCCCAGGAGATGCAGACTATAAATATGACTGTGCATATATGCATTCCAGTTAAGGTGTTATACTACTATGTATATTGGGCTCCTGCAGAGCTGTGAAATAACAAATGACCAGATACAGTATGTTTAATATCTCAGAAGCACATAAATTCTCTTTGGGTTCCCTTTAGAAGACGTCTGTGATTTCATGAATTTCTGATAAAAGCACACTGCAAAAATATGCAGATCTTGATATGTAATTTTATTTCATGTTAAAAATTTAGGGCTGCGCATTGAAGACTTAAATACCGTAACACCGAGCATCGAAGACTGTAACGTGTGGTCAAATAAATAATCCTATTTATTAATTCTTTTCTAAGATTGTTCTTGATTTAAATGATTATTTTGCCAGTTTTAAACCGTATTTTATTTAGTTCATGCACGGTTGCTTGTGTTTCGCCAACAAATTTTATTTTTTATTAAAAAAAACATGTTTATAAGGTATAAAGTAAGGTATCATTAAAGAAACTCAGACATCATATTGACACTAGTATCAAAATATGTTAAACGATACCTAGCTCTACTAGTTTTGTTGTTGTCCAGTAGGTTTAGGGGATTTCTTTTTTAACTTTCCTTTCTGCTGCTCAGATGGTTAAAACATGTAACTGCTGCTGCCTAGCTTTGTTGTCTAATGACTTATGAGTGTCGTCTGTCTCTCTTCCTTAATGCCCTTCAAAATTGTTTTTTTTTCTTCACCTGTCTTTAAATCGAGCCACTTGACTCCTGAAGGTGAGAGAGACACTTCTTGTGAGGAAATGCTTCTTTTTTATCACTTGATTGAACAATAATACGATTTTAAGAGATGAATTGACTTCTCGCAGTTGAGTTCAGCGTAACCTGCTACGGTGTAGAAGAACATCCATAAATTCATCTCCAGGGGGATGATGGATCATTTTACCACACAATCTGTTACCATTAAACCAAATTGATCCCACTTCTCCTCTGAACTCATCACTTCCATCCCACAACAATGAAGTCATTCCATTTACCAATGAATCCATTTTTAATGTTTAAACCACAGGCCACACGGTCAGATGAGCCGTGAGCGGTGAATGATTTTAAAATCATCTCTGGGGATTCTTCTGATTACTGGATGTGTGTGTGTATGTGTGTGTGTTTGTGCAGACTGAGATAATGTCAAGTTAACCATACATGATAGCGTGGGACTGGAGGTTTAGCATTTTCACCTTTAACGTATAGATGACAGTTTAGATACAAACAGGAAAGAGGAGAGAGAGGGGGTATGACGTACAGCAAAAGTGCCTGGTCCCGGGTCAGGTCCCAGTTACTGGGGACTGAGTGGTCCTGTGAAAACCTCTAGTAAAAACACACAGTGCACTTCAACATAACATAACGTATCGGGGGAAAAAAGTGGTAAATATGGCTGTGCAAGTTAGTATCAAAGTGTAAATATGTGTAGGCAATGGTATGCAAAGTGACTTTATATGACGATACATAATGAAGAATTAGTGGGCAAAGAGATGAGAATAAAGGAGACATGGTGGAAAAGTGTAGTGTAAAGATATTAAGAGTCCGAACAGTTTAAAGTGAGCTCTAATTAAATAAGACAGAGTAATTACAGAGCATGAAGCAGCAGCACAAGTCTGCGCCTGAAGCTCGAAGCTCCTTGCCGGCAAAATATAAATAATTTGCATTTGAATGTGTGAATACAAAATATGTTGTTATTCAGTGTTTATCTAATGGACTCTCCTGAGTACCTCATTATCTAATAATATTATATGATGGACTGCCACAATCACAACCGCTGCAGAAACAACATGAAACAACATTTCAACAGCGAATTTTCATTCGTTTTTTGGATTTAAAATCAGTTTATCTAAAACCTGGAAAGGGTTTAAGAAAAGTTAGTTTGTCGCTTCCCTGTGCAGTTAATCGAGGAGTCGACTTAAAGGGAGGCTGATCTTTAAATCAGCCTTAATTACAAAGCCTGTGGTGTAAATATGCTTTAGGTATCAGTCTACAGAGTTGGCACCAAAGGCAACACGGAATTAATGAAATGTGCTGATTTTCCAGGAAGAGCGTGGCAATCATAATTTAATCTCCTGCACAGCAGCTGACAATAAACAGCAGCAGGACGCAGGAGGAGGAGCCAATTCTGACACTTGTTTATTGAGAAGGGAATAAAGCTGCCGGAGGACACATACTGTACAATAAGCACACCGGTACTTTCAGTCCCATCTTCATTCACTGCGGTGAATTCACTCTGCAGCAGGAAAATTACCAGCTCGGCTGGAGAAAATGGGAAAGTAATTCAGACCATTTTCCTGCTGATAAAAAAAGGAACGAGTGTCTATTTTTAGAACGGATATGTTTAGTATAACAGATACGGTGTCCAAACAGCATTTTAACTGCTACTGCGGCTTGTACAAAAAAAAACCTGGTGAAAAACAGGAGCGCAAGTAAACTCCCACCTTTACCAGCGTTCAGGGCTCCAGCCAGGATTTTAGAAATACTGACGTCCGGAGTTGAAGTCCCTGAAACACCAACCAGACACAAAGAAAGTCTCTAAAAAGGTTTCAATTATTTGAAATGTTTGTTTTTATTTCTATTTCTTTTCATTCTTTATTTCTACTTTGTTTCTGAGAACTCGTGTTTTTTCCGTCAGTGTGGTAGGGTGGATTGCTCTGACACTACAATACCCATGAGCCTTGGCCGCTGTTGCTATGGAGAAGAAGCCAGTCTGAGGTGTGAATCAGAGCGGTAGCAAAGTGGTGGAAATTAAAGGCCAAAGTACATTTACTCAAGTTAAGTAATACTTACAAGTATGTACAATCTTGAGGTACTTAAGTTTAGCATTGTATGTTTATACTTCTACTTCACTACACATCAGAGGGAAATATTGTACTTTTTACTCCACTACATTTATTTAATAAATTTTCTGACTTTACAGATCCAAATTATTGATACAAAATATTAACAACAAATAAAATGTAATATATTAATATAGATTAAGCTACGGAGCAGTATATAAAGTTATAAAAATCAGCCCCACTAAAGTGATTGTACATTCATCTCCCAATGATTATAATCCAGTAAAATCATATATATCATTTTGAAACTGGGATTCTGTGTACTTTTTACTTTTGGTACTTTTGGTACTTTTGTACTTTTACTCGTAACACAGTATTTCTACAGTGTGGTATTGCCACTTTTTCTTAACGAGTAGGATTTTCCTAAAAACAATGTACAGACTCAAACAAAAAGAATCCCTCTCACTCATCATTTATGACCCACTAGAAGTGTGTGGCAGTGTCTGTATCTGCAGAGACCCTGCCCTCTGCCTGGATTTTCTTATTTTGTTGTGCTCAGGATGTTTCTGGGCATCAACCTTTGGGCAGTGGTGTGCAGCCTCCAGCCAATAACAGCACGCGGGGTGCGAGGGGTAAGACTCTATAAAAACGCAGCGACCGATTGCCAGATCGTAAACACGTGGGACCACCAGAAGCGTGTGTGCTTTGAGCCGGGGAGTTCTGAATGTCGCGTTTACAAACAGCACGACGAATCCTACTCGTTATGCCTTTAAGTAATGATCTGAGTACTTTTTCCACCACTGGTCATCAAAACACAGTGGCCAAATTCGTCCAAAACTTACAGAGAATGTGAAAGTAAATTCATTTGAGCTGCAGATTGTAAAATCAGTGCAACGGCTATCTTTCGCCTGTTAAACGCCCGTTAGAGACGTTGATTGATCAATTGGTTGTGTCTTACCAAAATAAGTAAAACTCAGTAAGTTTTTAACTTAACCAATGTGAACTCCCTCCGGCCCCGAAAAGCCCCAAAATCCCAGAAAAAATACAGAGGACATGACCTGAGCATCCTCAACAGCAGGTACAGCCCTGAGTAAACTCAACGCTAATGTAAGAGTAGGGCTCATGAATGTCTGCAGGAAGATAACTGAGCTTTTATCATAACTAAGCTCCTATAAGGTTATCACTCTCAGTTCAGTGATGAACAGTAATTGAGTTGTAATCGGCTGCTGTAACGACATCAGCAGGTTCTGTTTAGTGTCTGTAGCCACCGATCCACAGAGGATTACGTTTGGAGTGGATGTGACTCACATTTAGATAAGAACCAGACTAAACAAGTCACAGGGACTCAGAAAAGGTTGATGTCATGTTCTGCATGGCCTGATGGAGAGATGTGACGATACTCATCTCTGTTTATCGGTCGCCCTTCCTGATTGTCCCCCTGAGCTCCCACCCCACTGCTGTAGGTGTATTTATGTCGCAGAGGCTGACGCAAAGAAGCTTTCAAAACAAATTCTTGTTTAAACTGTGTGTTAAATGGCAATTTTATATACAGTATGATACTTTTTCTAAAGTTTGGCTTTTTTATATTATATTTCGCAAAGCAAGGTATCAAAAACAGTTACGTTTCAAAACCAAAACTCAGGTATCGTGTTGGCAACAATACTGAAGAATTCCAACACTGAGCCCTTGCTTTAGGTGTGATCAGCGGTTACTTTTTATTTTGCTGATCTTGAAGTGTTACGTGGTTGTTCCCATCCAGCAGCCATGCGGTTAAGATCCTTGACTTATAGACCAAAACAAATGCAAATGTATTCTGTTCATAAAAGTTTTCTTTAACTGACAACATTAGAACGGAGCTAAATGAATGTACAGTATATTAATTAAAACGAGAGGGGAGGTTAAAGATTTACAACATCTTGGAGCCTGGTCTAAGTTTAGCTCTAACGCTCGTCTTGGTAACGGGCAGGTAAACCTAATCGTCAGCACTTCTCTGTGCGAGATGGATGGAGTCATTAGTCCAGGGCTCCTCTACTAATGCCCTCCCTGGTTAGGAAGTCCAAAATGGCTCCCTGTAATGGGTCACCCAAGGCAAAGGCCCGCTGGCCATCATATCTCACAGGTAATGAGCTCTGTGGACCGTCAACAGAGGAGCAAAGCCTCTGCCATTCACACCTTATTATCAGACAGAGAACGTGTTATAATGAGAGAGCTGGAGACCGATAATATTGATAAAGTCATTTGTTGTAAAGTTTGCAGCCTGGCTGATGCAAGGGTCGCGAGGCGGGGAGATGGGGGGTCAGGGGTCAGAGGATGAACACAACGGTCAGTCTTTTGTAAACAAAGATAATCAAATCAGTCCTGAGGGACACGATCACTGGGTCAATGTATTATGGGTAGAGCTGCCTTATGCATTATTGTGACTTCACTGCAGAGGTCCTGGTCTTTCTGTGGCCCCGAGGCTGTGATAGAACTACAATTTATGTATTTAAAATCACTCAAAGAAAAAAAAAATCGTACAACTTTAAGGATAATTATTTTTAAACATGTTTATTACATTACATTATTATATTTCTATCAGTTAAAACTACGGTGTACTCACCAAGTTAATAGCTGAGGTCTGGGAACACAGTGACATTAGTAAAAAGGAAGTAGCTCTAAAACAATTAGTTGATTAATCAATAAGTTGATTGACAGAAAATTGGCAACTATGTTGATAATCGATTAATTGTTTATAATCATTTATCAAGCAAAAAAAATTGTTATAGTTCACTGAAACTTTGGGGATTTTGGTGTGTTGGTTGGTTAATTGAAGAATTAACCTGGAAGAAGAATTCACGTTCTATAGAGTAATTGATTAATTGTTTAATCAAGAAAATAACCAGTAGATTAGTTAAAGCCCTAAAAAGAAGTCTGACAGGTCAAGAAACACGAGCAGTCAGACAAACTATTTGGAAGAGAAAATAAAGGTAAACAGTAAAATTGTAACCTAAACTGTTGTAAACATCCATCACAGTAAACAGACCCACTTCAGCCTCGACCGTACTCACTGTAGCTGTGAGCTCACAGTTTTCCTGAACAGTGAGCGATAAGTAGCAACACTTTGTTCGGCCTCCACATAGAGTGGTTTAGATCATCTGGATAAGCTGTTGGTTTGTGTCCAACCTGTCTGATCAGCTGACCACTTGTGTTCGGACTTATTAAGCTAACTTATTTTAGTTATTTTAGTCACCATGTTACAAGAACTACAGAAATAAAGGCCAAATTAGGATAGGATATACTACCATAGCTTTTAGACACCCTGATTGATGCCCTGATTTTGTCATAGAGCCACGAAATAGCAAAATTTCGTACAGCACCCCCTTAATGTATGATTTGTTACAATCAATAAATTTGCTATAGCGCTCGTGAAAAACTCGGAGGACAGTTTGCCATTTTGGAGTCACTACTGTGTGCTATGACAAAAGCAATGTATTTCTAAATACACAATAGTAAAGCAAGAACAGAAAAAACGTTACAAGAGTTCATATTTTCAGTTCATTTACACATATATACAAACTGTGAGCTTAAAATGTTTTCATCTAATTTGGCTAATAGTTGTGAACAGTGCTGAAAAGATTAGTCGACTGGTTGATCAATAGAAAATGAATCACCAATAATTGCCAAACATTGTCTAGTTCCAGTTTCTCAAGGTTTTGAAGTCTTTAAACCTGGAGCTGCTCAGTACTTCGGGATCACAGTGCTGCAGGAAATGTAAGCCACAGACTTAAATATAATAACCCTGACCTCTGACCTTTCACAACCGTTTTATCTCCGCCAGCATGAGCTGTGGGTTTTAGATAATATTGGACATTCCATTTCATGATACAATTCACACATTGCCTTGCCTTGTATCATCAAGCAACTCCATTTCAAACCTAATCATGGCCTTCAGATCCATTTCCATCCATGCCAGAGGCTGAACATAGAAGCTGTGGGTAAGCCTGGGGTCAAAGGTCGCCCCTAATCATGCAATAACTCAGCAGCCAGCAGTGCTGCTCACCTGTCACCTTGCCGTGGTGCAGGAACAGCTTAGCATTTTTATCGAATGTTTAATTTGAGGGTACAGGATTGCACTGGGGCTCTTAACTGTGTTTGATGGGGCCAGCTGAAGGACAAGAAGCGGCTCCTGGTCATGAAATGGTAATGATGATGTGACGACGCACCTCCTGGCAAGGAGAGCAAATCAGAGCTCAGTCAAACAGCACTGCGGACTAATGTGGTCGCTAAGAGGTGAAGCAGTTCTGCTCTGAGATAACCTAAACTAAACCTCCCTGAGCCGGTCATGGTTCAGTCTCCTCCACAGAGGAAGACATACTGCAAATAATTTATGTTAGTGTTGAGTTAAAAAGTAGGAAAATACAGTATGTCCTCTATATGTTCATGTGGTTAATTTCACCTGTTTCCAATGCAAACTGAGTAGTCTGCACAACTGATTTTACAGTTAAAGATGCTTGTTTTTACAGAGATATGGACCAGTTTCACCGGGTTTAGCCCATTTATTATTAATAACCTATACTGTAAACTCTCAAATAGTGGCCAGGACATTCATGTGAAACAGGCCTAGAGACATTTAGTTCTAATTCCTTCTGTTTTATAAGGATATTTTAATTACATTTTATTGTTGCTAAAATATGATGAAATATTGAGCGTTAAAGTTCATTCTTGACCTTGGAAATAGCAGTTTGAGCTTTGTCCAGAGCTTTCAACAACCGAGCCGACTACTACCGGCTACTAAGCAGGCCTTGAGTTGCGATTATTATACTACTATTTCCAAGGTCAAAAATGAACTTTCATCCTCAACATTTGAATCACTTTTGAATAAAACGTCCGTTTTCTGCTCTGCTCCTGTTTCAATTTGCTGTTGATCTTCTTTTTGCTGAACATTTGAACAGCTCTAATTCCATCAGTACAACAACAGAGGCATGTCATAATCACCATTCTGCTGCTATGACTTTCTATTTTTGGCAGAAATATTGTTTTCATTCACTATTGTTGTTAAGCTTCTGTCAATAAAATTCAACACTTCCTGCAGATATTTCATACTAAAAGCCAGTGGCTCAAAGGTTTTCTTGGTGGGCTTTTAATGTGAAACCTCCGCAGAAAGTGTGAGTTTCAGTGAGATCAGCTTTACGTGAAACAAAAGAATGGCAGAGTAGAATTATTTTGAGAGTATCTGCCTTAAAAAGAAAACGTGAAGCAGCAGAGTGGTGAGTATGACAGACTGCTGTTGTACTGATTGAACTAGTGCCTTTATAGAGCAGGTATTTCCAGCCCTCCTCAATGTTTTCTACCTGGCCTTTGTTTGTTTGTTCCAGCCACAGCTATTATTTGAGACTCTGCCATTATCTGAATACCGGCTTTGAGAACTTACAGTACTTCATAATAGTGCTGACCATTTTCCAAAACATGCTGTAGCATCCTCAAAACTAATCGATCATAGTAAACATCATGTCTGCTTTTATTTCTGTCAAAGTGACATTATAGTTGTGTAATAATGAAAGTGTAAGTGCAGATTGATTTGAAAAGTCTCCGCTGTTTTTCCTCCCACCACTAATGTAACTTGTAAGCAAGTTTCAAGTCTCTGCACATTGATTTTTATACTGTATGGGAAATAATGGAAACCTACGACTACCTGGAAGAAAGGAAAATGTATTCAAAAGTCAAGAACAAGACTAAGGCTGAATCCAAATGTCCACCCTCTGGACTTGCGGACTGAGCCCTCGCAGACTTCAGTCGTACATACTGTGACAGATTAACCGTCATCACATCAAGTCTGCGAGGGCGCGAGACTGCAAGACTGTCTATAAGGACCGGACTATGGCTAAATAAATTGGGTATTACTTACACTGTTGTTTTTTAGCCATTTTTCTTAGCCTATACATTTGGCATTACATTGCACAGCTGTTATAGGTTACCATCACTTAAAACTGCAGTCGGTAGGATTGAGAAAAGAGCGGACTTGAAAATTTGAACGATTACAACTTCAAGGTCCCTCCCCCCCTCTCTCTCTCTTGCCGCTGCACTCCAGCTCGTCTCTAAAGCCCCTCCCCGCAGAGTCGCTCAGTCTAATTCTTTCTTTTCAGCTTGCTTTTCTTCATTGGTCTTCTTCCGTTTACTTGTCTTTGTCGTGTAAGCTGTGTAAGCGGTTGTTCGGTGGTTGTTTATCCGTCATTGCGTCCGCTCACAGAAAAAACGGCGCCTGATGGAGTGAGCGCATGCGTGCAGACTGTCTCATTTACTACTGTCAGAACATAGTGACAGTTTTAGTAAATATGACTAAAAGTTATTTTTATACAAATTGCCTACTACAACTTTAAAGACTACAATAATAAAATGCATTTTGATTACCTCAATAGCCTATACTTCTACATATTTCTGTATCATGATGTGGTTGAATATTATTTCTGGCCTGCATGATTCAAGTAACGTTTTAATAAAGTCATTGTTTCACACATTCATAATAAGTTTGTTTATTTTTATTAGTCCGCAACTGGAAAAACTACAACGTCACGCCTGTATTGCAATGAATTGTGGGTAATTAAATCAGTGAAGTCTGGTGAAGTCCACACCCCAAGCGGACTCTCTGGAAGTCTGCAGAAAGTCCACTTGAGGCCGCTTGAGGACTGGATGAATTGTGGGTTTGGACAACCCTCAGTACTTGCACACTTCCCGGGAACGCACGAGCAAAGTCCGCGAGTCTGCAAGACCGGCGAAGTCCGGACATTTGGATTCAGCCTCTCTACAGCCACACTAGCAGCTTAATGGAGTTGTTTTTCGACACAGTGGTGCTTTGAGATAATGTCACCATGCTAACATGCTCACAATGACAACGTTAAATGGGCACTCCAGTGATAAGTATCGCACTTCCATAAGGTCGGGAGACATCCGAGAAACAGACAAAAATGCGCTCATAGGCTGAGCAGTACAGCAGTAACCCTCCTAGTAAATTCTTTTAGATGCTGATGTTTAGGATGTATAATGTTTACCGTGATCCCATCTTAATTCAGCATGTGAGCATGCTAACATTTGCTAATTAACATTAGATACAAAGCATAGCTGAGACTGATGGGGATGTCATTTGTTTTACAGGTATTTGGTCATGAACCAAAGTATTGGAGAAATTAAAATGTTGGCCTGATAATGGATCACCAAAGTTATTAGGATACATCACACATCCTGGTCCTATAAGGCGACATTAATATTGCTGCTACAATCCTGATTCTTCCTTTTACCCCTTACATGTGACTCAGATCAGTTGTTTTCTGTTTTCTTCTTGGATTAGCAGTTTTGTTTTTTTTCAGGGGGGTTGTTTTTGACCACATGTATATGTGTTACAATTTTAGATCAGAGGCATGTGAGCTGAATGCAACTTTTATCTCAACAACTATTTCAGAACAATATTACTTTTAGACAAGCTCTATTGGATGGAGAACGGCCAACAAGAATGTAAAGAAGACAATGCAAGTTTTGTGCAAGTCAGTGTCGCCATCGTTGCTTTGCCGGGGCTTAAGCCCCCAACGCTTTGAGTGTAGCCCCAAATATAATTTTAAATGTAAGCCTGTGTGAAGCTCGACAAAAAAGGAATGTATGTGATCATCTTAGGAACATAAGAGAACATAAGGAGAAGTGGGTCAGCGCAGCAGGAGTGTGTTAAAGGAACACATTCAGGTGAGGTCATATTAATAAATTAAGGAGTTAAGTTAGTTAGTTAAGCAGTTTGTTTGCAAACAACTTCATTTATAATCAAACGAGAGAATCAAACATGGCTGTTTGGCTGACACAATTTGTACAAGACTCTTTTTACGGTTTACTCCAGTATGTGTGTTCATACTGTGTGTTCCAGTATGTGGTGGATAGTGTGGAGCTTTAAGTTTTTTCTCTCCAGTTCATGCTTTAATGGACTGTGTTTATAGACGAGGCACTGAGCTGCACTTTTATCACGTTTGTATCAAGTGTATTTTCAGAGGTTTATCATTTAGGAAGCTGTGATTACTGACAACTTTCTTGGGACACTCAGTACATGTGTCAGTGCTGTGTAGTGTCTGTGTGTAAAGCTTAGTTAAGTATTACTAATTGGTTAAACTGTAATTTTTGTGGAAAGAACAACAGATTCTAAGAAGAGTTTACCTCCTGACAGCTGAAGTGAGCAGTGTTTTTAAATGAGAAATTAGCTCTATTGTAAACAAGTGTTAAACACAAAGTATCTCTCTCACACCGCTCCTCTTCCTGGAACGAAGCAAAGCTTGATAACCCCTCCCTCTTCTTCCTGCTCTCAAACACAGCCAGCTCCACTCTGTC
>NTHP01000756.1:0-19429 GCA_003416845.1 Oplegnathus fasciatus
AATTCTGGTCTGTACCGTTCTCTTGGTGTATGCCACACATGCACTCGCGTACTTGTCGAGAATATGGTGAAGGATAACTCATCTGACCATATCACTTTTTTCCACATCTCTGTAGACCAGTGCCCATGTTTTTCCACCACTGAATTCTCAAATATGCATTTATCTTTATAATGAGGGGTTTATGCACTGCAACCCTACTATAATATCCCACGAGCACGAACTGATGAAGCCTCTTGGATGAGAGGTGAAACAAAACCAAAAATCCAGTTGCGTTCGATTCAATTTCCTTGAGATAGTGTCTCAACTGTGATTGGAATTGGCCAACAGTCTGGAACACAATTTTTACCTCATCTAAAAATCTCGCCTATCAAATAATTCACAAGTTTGTGCACAAATTTTGCTTTACGCCGGAGTGCAGATTTAGATTAAAACTGGTTGACAGTGACTTATGTAAGTAGTCTCCTCTAACAGAGCCAGGACATTTAACGCATATGTTGTCTGTTAAACGGATAATATTAGCTGCCTCAACTGCTGCGAAGAAAACCATTATTAAGAATCGGTTTGAATGCACTACTGTCTTGAAGCAAACCTGGCTAACTTTTTTTTCAGATGGGGCTAGAGTTGATACTGTGAGTAACTGGTCTAAATCAACTGATCTAAAGCTATAGAGATCATCCATTTATTTCTTACCTAAACCCAACTTTTAGCCTTGCCTTGACATTATTCTCTTTGTCATAACCCTTTCTATTTAGTACTTTGGGCCATATACATGTACTTGTACTTTTGTATTCATGTCTAAACTGTATGTGTATGCTTGTAATTAGCATATATTGCTTTTGATCTCTGTCGTCGTTGGGGTTGTTATGCTGTTACGTGTCTAGGGTGTCTTGTTTATTTGTACATTTACATTGATGTTAATTTTCTCTTTTTAATTTATTGGGTTTTTTAATCTATATATTATTATTATTTGTTTTTAGTTAGTTCTTTTCCTTTTTTGCATCCTGTGTTTATAGTTGACATGACGATGGCTACCACTAAATATTTAGATAATTCAAAGCCTTGTTGTAAACATGTAATATGTAAACATGGATTGCATCACCTGGATAGTTTTTTGGTGCCCTTTTGAATGTCGTTCATAAGGAGTAATGCAACATTTTGGTCATTTCGGGTGGTAGTCGCCCTACTTGACACACTGGTAGTCAGGTTTTTAGCCATGCAATCATCATACACGGCATTGTGATACTTTTTTAAATGCATGAACAGATGTGTAGTGTTGCCTCGTGTTGTAGCTACGTTAGCAAGGCACATTCTGCATGATACCTGACTCTGTCAAGCATCTTTTTGTCTAAACCCAAACTATGTCCAGACAACCGACGTACTGTTCCTCTTTGACACTAAACTCACCTCTTGCTCTTCAGTGTTTGGTTCTGCCGAGGCCATTATCACACAGTCGTACTGCTAGCATCAAAGTTTGTATGTGGCTTTTTAAAAGTTGTTTTCTTCATCTACTCTCATATTCCCTGTGGAGCATAGTGCAGCGTGTGTGAGTGAAGCCCACGGCGCCAGGTGTTTAGCATTAAAAAACCAAACACTTTTTTTTAGTCGCAGCTTTTGCGATTTGAAAATTGCGTTCTATTACATGGCGATGGCCGGTTTGAATTTGACTGATCGTTACACAAAACCAGATATTTTTGAATTGCTGAACAAATCGGAGATGTGGGCTTTTTATAGGTCTGGATCTAGGGTACCCACATAGTCCTGATGTAGCTGGTTGGCTGGATTTTGAGTGTAAAACCATTTTTGATTTATAATTAAAGCTTTGTTAATAAATATTTTTATATTAACAACAGATCAAATGACTACAGTTTGTGTAATGTGAAAGGAGTAGCACGTAGTGACAAACCAACAGAGAGCTCGTCATTTTGGTTTTATGGCTGCAACTTTACTGTTGTAGTTCACTCTTACAGCTCTAATCAACCTTGTTTCCAGACACAGCAGACATCTGTTTTCAGCATAATAGTTTTGATTAACCAACTGTACACTACCTGTCCAGACCAAACAGCAGACAAAGTTAGCGACTAGTTGGGGAATGTAGTCGCGCATTTAGCGACTACAGACCCAGATATTTTTCTCAGGAGTTGGTGGAGACCAAAAACAGAGAGCTAAGAGGAGAGTATTATATATATTGATTTTACATTCCCACGGTGGACACAAACACAACTGCTAATGTTGCTCTGCTTCTGCCGGATGTTTGAGTAACATGTTAGCCATAACAACTTAAGGTGGTAAGATGTCAAATATATGTTTACAGCTTGTTTTAATGTAGCTAATTTGTGTATTGTTTTTTAAACTTAACTGTATTTTTTTCTAGAGAAATAATTTTGATGATTTTCATTTTGACATTTAAATATGTTAGTCATAAACAAGCAAATATATAACTCTCAGACTGATGTTGTAATAATCAATCAGTTTCAGACCTCTCTTTTTCTATGCTTAGTTATAATAAGTTTGTTTTACCAGTTGTTTTGCTTTTATAAATCGATCCCTTACTCCTGTTTGCTCCCAGTATGTCCTTTCTCGCCTTCCCTGTCCTCATCTTTCCTGTTCTTTCCTTTCATTTCCTCTCTCTTCCTCTGCTTGTAATTTATGCAGCTAAAATAGCCATTACACACTGGTGAGATCAATTCAAAACACTACCTTAAAAACCTGTTACTGCACTGAATAATGGCGCTTATGGCTTTCCCCCAGAACAACCTCTTTACATGATGAACACAATATAAAGACACAACACATGTAAACATTTTCAAAATTTTTAATTCCTCAATGAACTGTAGTAAAATAAACTGAAATTGAGTGAAAACGTAAATGTACCATACAGATATGCAACTGATAAAGAACGTAGAATAGGAGGCAATTTTCATGTATTTACCAGTATAAACCAATGAAAAAAACTGTACATAAAGAAAGAAATCACATTTATTCTGTCTCAGCATCCCGTCTTTGGTCTGAGTCAGGCCAGAGATTCTCATCAACATCACAGGCAATATTAGCCCTAACCAGGCAGCAGGAGAAAAAAGCCCTTGTATGCCTTATCCAGATCCAGATTATAGAGGCAACTGTGAAGCGGCTCAGATTCGGCTGCACTCTTTGCGCAGCTTCCCTCATTGACATCCCATGGACAAGGACATAGTCAACTAGTTGCACGAATCATCAGAAACTATTTGTCTCCCTGCCCTTGCCCATCCTCTTCCTCTTCCCCTTCCACCTCCTCTCCTTCCTCTATCTTCAGGTCTTTGTGGATCCATTGTTCCAAAACAAGTGAACTGACCCATGGCCCTTTTATCTATCTATGCTCAGGTTCTGACTGGTGTGTGAACAATTTTGACTCATAGTGTTTCCACCTTGGGAATTTTGTGTTAATTGGGTTGCAGCTGTGATGACTTGAGTTAATGATATTTAATGCCAGTGCTATTGACAGTGATATTTGAAGGCATTTGTGTGTAGAGTGTTTCACAAAACGTAAACGAATCTGAATCATGTGTGAAAACAGGGGAATAGTGTTTATAGTTTTGGGAAATGAGTCTGTCTTCTGGTAGAAGGCATCGTGGTTTGGGACGTTTAGTTAATAGGCCCAGTTATAGTGTGTAAGCGATCAAGAAAAACTGTAAAAGCACATGAAGCTTGTCCCTTAATTCAAGGCTAAAACACATTCATGCCGGTGTTCATTTGTGTGTGGTGGTGTGTCTGCATTACTATCTGTGTGAGTCACGTGAGCCACAATAATCAGGCCACAGCAGCCTGTAACTGGGTCAAATCAGGTCAGACAGTGCCATTTGGAGAACATTTGTTTCCAATCCTGTCAATAGTGTAATTATCAACACTGCATCAAATATCATCACTAATTCACACAGGGATAGTTAAGGCTTTCTGTCTGTGAATCTGTGTATTACTCCTGAGTTACTCTGAAGTATGGGAAAAGTTGAGTAAAGTCAGTGAGCAGAATGAGAAAAGCCAAAAAAAAAAAAATTGATAAGAAGGATGGTATGCATCCTGTGTCACAGGGTAAAGGAAAAGGGGGGTGAAGAGGAGAAAGAAAGAAAGAGAGAAAGAAAAGGAAAAATAACAAAAAAGAAAGGGGGAAAAAAAAGAGAAAGAAAATTAAAACTGCAAGCAGTGTTGATCGGGCCCTCGCACCCATGGGTCCCTCTCGGGAGTGACTGTCGTGGTCTCGACCCTCTGCCTCCACCGTCTCCCAATTTTCTGTCCCAACAACTCCATTTGACTGCATATAAGCAAATGCACCAATATTTAACTGAGGAGGAGAAGCGCTGCTGCGCGGCCCTGTGTGTGTAACAAGCAGATATCATCTGAATCTGCATGTAGGCATAAATCATCCACCCGCCACCCACCTGAACGAATTATTTCTCTGATTTGGAGACCTGCACCTGTCCGCACACGCATTTTAAATTATGTTGAGCGGCGCAAGCTTTCCAGGTGATTTCTTTATTGTGTGTTGTCTTGGTGTATGAGTGTTTTCTTTAACGATTTACTTTAAAGATTTGAGAGGCTGCTTTCAGTGATTGTAAACTTTTCCATGCGCGCAGTAATGTCACTGCAACAAATATTGGGATCAAAACTAAAAACTGTAGTTATAAACTCGATAGGACAGAGGAAACTCTCTGGGGAAACAGAATTAAACTTTTAGCTTCTGAAATACATTTTTAGACAGCTCTGATGGAGCTCAGGATTTATCAGGAGGACACTGCCTTACTCCAACATAATTTCACTGTATGAACCTGGACTGTGTGTGTGTGACCTTTTGGACGTGTAGAAGAACACAACATTAATTTACATTAGATCCTGACCGATCCTCGGCATGTCTGGAGATTAAAATGATCAATGAAGTTACGCTGCTGTGCCTCGAGTGTAAATGCGCAGAGCATCTCTCTTAATGGGGAGACACACTTATCGTTTCTGCTGCGGAGGGATCACTGCATGCATTTAATAAATTAAATGAAATAAAATTATGTATTATTTCACCTACCCGCAGACCCATCCGCCATTAATCACAATGTTAATTTTTATGACTCAACCCGCCCAATCCGCGGATTATCCGTGGTGTCCACGGATATAACTGCAATCTGCACATCACTAACGCACATTGTGAACCCGCCTATGAAGGTGCATGTTACTATCTGAATAATGCGCCCTTTAAATAGCAGGGCCATTAACTTTCGACCAGATTTTTGTTGGTCAATGGCGCAATTGCTTTCTGCTGCCTCAAGATATCAATGCGCCAACAATGCTCCTGACCACACCTCATTTTAAGACCAACACACCCATGGGCGCACAGATGGGCACAAGTAACTTACAAAATGTGGGGGAGAAAATGACAACTGCCTCGATCATAAATTAGCAATGACAGTTGCACTGTGCGCCGCTTTGTGCCGGGTGTAAGATAGGGCCCATGAAGTTTAAGCATTTAAGCATTGCAGAGTTATTCCCACTTCCAATATAACACTGTGTCAAACGCCTGCCATAGAGACCCGATTTTAAACATCAACTATATCTTTTTTTAATTCAGAGACAGGCATGCTTGTGGGTTGTGGTGTTCAAATTTGAAGTCAAACAGATAATACCTGTAGGAGCAGTTAAAAGTGCAGTTTACTTCTTTAAATGTTCGTGGCGCTATAACAATGAATCCTGAATGTCACATGGGTGTGATCAGGAGTGGTTCGTCAATAACCATATGAAGTTTGACTCTGATGGGTTGAAACATTACTGAGTTATTCCAACTTCCTGTTTGGCATGGCGTCACGCGTCTGCCTTGGTGACCCCACGTCTGCCTGGCAACACATCAACAGATGTTGTTGTATATCTAGTGTAGACCACATAATGTAAATTTCTGTAGAAATCTTTAAGCCTGTTTTCTTATCAAACATGTCAAGTTTGCTGCATATTGGACAATGTACTGTCAAGTTACAACGACTTCCTGTTTCATGGCAAAACATGCAAATTATGTGCCTCGCCCTGGCAGCGATGTTCCATGAAAACTGATAAGCTTCGCAATTTGGCATCATGAAAATATTTAGTCTTTGCTGACCAAATTTACTTATTTAACCCTAGAGACCCTGTAAATGGTAAACAATGCACGAAAATGTCACACTAAATTCAAACTGCCGACTTCCTGTTGGGTTTAGGGCATGGCACCAAGAGGCTTTTTTTCGTAAGTCAGGAGATGTTACATGTGCGTACCAACTTTTATACATCTAGGTGAAACGTACTTAGATGAAATTTTGTAGGGGGCGCTATCGAGCCATCTTGCCACACCGAAGCCCAAGACCCACATCAGATAAAATCTTTCACTACTTCTGATGTGTGTGCCAAATTTCATGACTTTAAGAGCATCCCTAACCCTTCAAAAAGGGCTTTGTGTTTCATTGCGAAACATGCAAATTGTCCGCCTGAATCTGTTGAATCCTCTAGGAGTTTGAAGTTTACCATACACGTAAATTGCCCAGAATGGCGTGTTGTCCCGTCATCGTTCAAGATATAGAAAATTCCTTCACAATTTAGCGTCACATTAGTCTGAGGGTTGTACCAACCAAATTGCAAATGAATGCGATAAACCCTCTAGGAGGAGTTTTAAAAAGTTTGTATAAAATACAGGAAAAACACCCAAAATTCAAAATGGTCGACTTCTGGTTGGATAAGAGCAATGTGCGTACTAAATTTGGTGAATATTGGAGAAACTTTCACTGCCACGTATTAGGGGTGCTACGGAGACTGCTAAACATGCATGAATCCAATTACTGTGCATTCTTGTAATGTCAATGTCTCAAAAATGCATTGCTGGGGCAGTATAATAAACATCTCTACAAAAACAATAGGCTCCTCGCACTTTCGTGCTCTGGCCCTAAAGAAAAAATAAACAAAGAATATGTTGAAATGACACTTTAATGATCTTAATGAGGAATCTATGTCATAGCAGCAGTAACTAGTGACTTGTTAAAGCAAGAATAAAGGGAGTATACATTAGACAAATCTTAAGTAAAAGTAATAAATGTACGTAGTTTATAACACTTTGAATACAGTATATATCTGATACATTACTATGGCCAGAGTAAGAGAAATGGTGTGTCGACAAACATGGGAACTCTCTTTTAGGGAGGATATGTCTCAGCTAGTATAACAACATATGAGTGTGTGTAAATTCATGATGGGTAAATGCTTGTCACACTGGAGCAGTACAAATTTTAAGGGTGACAATAATGTATGTTGTCACATGTCAGGTACATACATTTGTCACAGTAAAAACATAGTAAAGTAAGGTATTAAACCTTTCAACCTTGACATGTGACAGAAGTTTTCAACATCAGTAAACTACCCACAGACTAATACTGGTCCACTGCTGTAATTAATGTAAGGTGATTGGCCGCCTCTTTCTCACACCATGGTGTTGTTTTTAGCAATATTTCTCAAAATTAAGACCATAATTTCACATAAATGCCACAGTAATGAGGCTGTTGCCTGTATCCCCTCTTGTCTTTACTAAGGATGAGAAATATGTTGTTTTTCTCCATTAGCCTTTCACTGCCTCTACCATCCTCAAAACAATTTACAGTGGCAATAAATATCAGGTGAACCCCTTGGATTCCCTTGCATTTTTGCATAATTCAGTCATAAAATGTGGTCTGATGTTCTTCAAAGTCACAATAATGGACACACTCCATCTGCTTTATATAGTAACATAAAAACAATTGCATGTTTTGGTGTATTTATTGAATTATTTGCTTGAACATTCAAAGTCAGGTTGGAAAAGAAAAGTAACCCTTGGTTTTTTACAGCAGTGACCCCAACCAAATGTTTCCTACATGTACTGATCACAACTCCTGATTGGCCAGGAGGAATTTTAGACCATTTCCCCGTACAAAACTGTTTAATTAAATTGATATTTCAGGAATGTCTTTCATGAATGGCTGTCTTCAGTTTATGTCGGAATATCAATTTGTTTGAGGCCAGGATTCAACTTTCCATTCTGAAACATTACATTTCTTATATCTACGCCATTTTGTAATTAATTTGTCACTGTGTTTAGGGGCATTTTCGTGTTACATCTCCCAACTTCTATTAAGCATCTGATGACTGACAGCTACACTGAAACTTGTAAAGTTTGAGTGCATTGTTTGAGTAATGGTTGTTCACCCCCAGGGGCAGCAAAACAATTACAAATAACTTGCTGCTTCACTTAAAGGATGACATTATGGTAGGACATTAGTTTGTTTTGCCTTATTACTTCAAACTAAGTGTAAGGTGTTCCTGCAACAAAATATAGTCTTTTGTTTCAAGTTTCAAGTGTCGTTTCACATAACATAGTCCCAGTCACATAGTAGAACATTCAGGTTGCCAATTTGAGATGTACGTCATCAATATATTTTAAGGGAGAACCATGATGCCCTTCCATGAGCACCATTTTAACACTATATTATTCTTATTGCTGAGACATAAATACCGACCTCAGTGACTTTGAGATATTTAGACAGGACCTTAACTGTAACCCAAGGTTGTTGTTTTTTTTGCCATCGTGCTACATCTGAAGTACTCTGAAAGCACATGTGAATGAGGGATGGTTCACATCAGCATGCATGAAAACAGGCAAGCATCCTTAAGAATGTTGATTTTTTTCTTAGTTTAAAGGATGTTAATTGACTCCAGTAACATCGACAACTTTATAACAGCTTGAGTTGTGCATTATTTCCTTAAAATAAATAGGACTGGGGACTTAAGACAGAAATATTAGGTTGATTGTAACTCAAAATTCACCAAAACCTGGCTAGGTGAGGTCTACATTTAAGGATTTTCCTAAAGACAAAAAAGGCAAGAACATACACTTTTTCCTATGGAAGAACAGGGATCTTTTCCCTTTCTGTGCTGTAAAGCAAAGCATCGCATTTGACTCAGTGGCTTAGAACGGAAAGTGCAGAGGTATCATTATTTTCATTTTATATTTAAAATTTTGGGGGATTTTCAGTATTTATTGTGACTATTACCTTCTTGCTTAGTGACCTATAGACACGTTTAGATAAAGCCAGGCTCATCGCCTCACGCTCTAACTTCATATTTAGCGTACAGATATGAGAGTAGTATTGCTGTTCTCATCTAACATTCAGCAAATAAGCATATCTTCTAAAATGTCAAACTATTACTTTAAGAATTAGAGAAAATCAGTAATAACTGAAAACAATAAGCACTAATGTGTGGTGTAGAAGTTGCCAAATGTTGCCAATAATTTCAGCAGTGTAATCATACTATGTTAAGTAGTTATCCATATTCGTGTTTCATTTTTGTCTGTGTGTTTGAACTGTCAGACACGCCTAAACGTCACCAGAGCCCATGTTCATCAGAGCCAAGCTTTGTTCTGCTGTCAAGTCAGCTCAAACAGGATGTTATAATACAAAGCACTTGGTCTGCTTTTATGAAACACACAATAGTTTCCTGTGAGCTACTACTGTGGCACTCGAAAATAACGTATGAAGAAACCACTGTTAAAGTTGAAGTCGGTAAGACTGAGAAGAGAGAGGACTTGAAAACGAACGAGTACAACTTCCAGGTCTTTCCCTCTCTCTCTCCACTGCGCTTCATCTCACCTCCAAAGCCCCTCCCTGCAGTGTCGCTTGATCTAATTCTTTCTTTTTAGCTTGATTTTCTTCATTGGTCTTCTTCTATTTACTTGTATTTGTCGTGTAAGCTGTTGCTGACAAAGGAGGGATGGGCAGTTTTCTCATTGCTTGGTTGTTCGATGGTTGCTTACAAGTCCGCCTTTGCGTCCACTCCAAGTTCGTGCATGCACGGTGGAGGGGAGCTGCCCGCAGCGTGTGCAGGAGACGTCGTCAGATACTCCTGCTCTGATTGGTTGTTTTGACTAGGGAGCGATGAATTCTTGCAAATGACCTTTGGGGCAGCAGGTGGAGCCAGAGGACTATGATTTTTTTCACAGATTATCTGTCTCATGTATTACTCTCAGGACATAGTGACAGTTTTAGCAACTATGACTAAAAGTTAATTTTAGTTACCTACTTCAGCTTTAAGTAGCCCTCATAGAATTATTATTGTTTTTGTTTTTTTTTCATGTTTTTGAAATACTTGAAAGTACTTGAAATACTATGTTTTAAAAACTCATCAGTAATGGTTTTGAGGTAGGAAAGCGCTTATGAGACTCAAAACCGATGAATCATCTTTGCAGTCTTTTTGCTTTGCTCATATTTACAAAAATGGTAATATGGAGCGCCAGTGGGGAGAAAAACTTTTTCTATGTTTATAGAATATGTAGAGATATTAAACAATACCTCATGTTCAAAATAGATTCGCATTGCTTTGAATTAGAATTACAGCATACTTAATATACACAGAGGGATGTTGTCTTTTCTTCTGCACAGAGAAAGCAAGCAAAAGAAGAATGAGTGAGAGAGAGAAGCATGGCCATCATTGCTGTTGCAGAGCCACAGTTTATTTATTTAGTTATTTAGTTTATAAATTGGGTTTACCTGATTCTACTTGCAGGCAGCGTGCAAATGATTTCTTTGTCCGGCCTCATTAACAATGAGCTTTTTAAGAGCAAATAAAGAGGAGGACGAGAGTAGAAAGGTAGTCATATGAGCGGTAGTTATTAGCAGCATGATTTTTGTTTGGTTTTGAACAGGTGAGGCTTCTTTGTGTCAATAGCATTGTAAGGGTCTGTGCTTCCAGTACTTTCTTTGTTTTTAATTTGTTTCTCACTCCATCCAACCACCCTGCTTCCTCCTCCTTCTCTTCTCCTTCCATCTATTTTCTCATTTATTTCTCCTGTCTTCCTTCCTTCTCCTCTTCCTCTTTCTGTCTTTTCATTGATGCGTTGCCAACAGGGTGCCTTGGCAACAGGCTGCAAAAGCAGTCGCCACGGCAACATATCATGGTCTGTGGTTGTTGATCTGTGGTTGCTTTGTTGGGAGTAGGGGAGATGTAAATGGATGCTGCATCCTGTGCTTGTCAGACAGTCAAATATTGAATTCTCCAGACGTTGAGCTCCTTTGTCTCCATATTCATCTACTTACTTTCTCTTTTCCCATCCCCCTCTCCTCACCTCATGTATACACACTTTTTTTCTTTAAATTGCTTCATTACACTGATGGCTGTCTCTTTGTCAACTACCCTAATGCTCTGTCTCCAACATCAGGTCCTTGTCATAGGGTCATTGTGTGGAAACATAAAACACAAAAATAACAATTAAGAGTAATGACATTTGTGTCATTTTGATCATAACATCTAATAAAATTATGAAATTCATAATCTGGTGTTACTGTATACGTACTTATATATTGTCTGTAGTGTAGCTACTATATAGAGCCTACAAATCCTGTTTTGGCCGCTGCACCAGGGTGAAAAATTAACCTTGTTCAGGTGAATTCTGGTTAATGTTTTTTGTTGCTCACTTGAGCTGACTTGAAAAGGTCAGTTTCCCCCAATAACATAAAGTCATATTTTGACTGAATTATGAATGTAGCACAACAATTTGGAGAACAGATTAATCATCATAATATGTCATGCAGACATACACACTATTCTGTAATGAAGTGGCTGGAAGTGAGAAGTGGTTCTGGTAACAAAGAACTGCAAATCCTCCTTTCTCACCCCCTCCCTCCTTTCTTCCTCCTCTCCTCTCCTCACTCTTTAAGGAGAGAAAGAGTGCTCTGTTTTCCTGTAGTCCAAGTTAAATTCCATTGCTAAATTCAAGAATTAAAATTCTTCAGTGTTCCAGATGTTCCTTCCATGAATTTTCCTTGACTCATTTTCTGAATGAGGCAGTGTTGTGAAATCATATTTACACCTTTAGTGACAGCTCGTTGGCCTTTGGACCCTTGGAGTTTGTCAGCCTTTCTAGTGTTAATGAGCCGACCAGTTTGATGGTTTTGGAAAGCTCGTCCATTCCTAACTAGGCTGACTGACTCTCCACTGATTTTTTCTCTCTTTGTTTTTTTTCTCCCTCTTTACAGTTTTTTTTTAATGTTTTATGTTTTTCTGTGTGAGAGGGTGAAAATCACCTTACAGTGTGAGACACTGGGAGTCAAAATACATTATTCCCATGAATAATAAATGGTTTGGGAAAACATGATCTTTTTTTTTACTCAAGTTCATTCTTGTCCTGTATGTCTTTAAAGCTCATTTGACACCTAAACAGTTTCCCAGTGAAGTACCACTATTGTCTTCATCAAAATATATTAAAGTGACACAATGTAACTTGTTTGAAAAATGAAATAACACAGTCCTCCTTGTGCAAATAAAACGTTAAATTCATTAGCAATAAAACGTGCCATTGCTATTGTTATGTTAGCTAATGTTAGCTAACTTAAAATTGATATGACTTTGTAGCTAACATTACTGAGTCAGTTTGTTGATTTTATGACTCTTCGCTACTTGTGCTACAGTTGCACTACATTTTACCATCTCACAGATAAACATTACAGTGCTTTTATCACAAAAGTAAACACAAGAGGTAGGGACAGTGAAGAAAATAGGCCCAAATATCTAAAACACAACATTGTTTGCAAAATGGCTCAGGTGCTGTAAATCATGCTTGATTTGTAGCACTGCAGCAGACAAAGAGGCTTTTGCTTCTTAATTCAGCACTAGCATGGTGTTATAATGTTTTCACAAAATGTGTGTTAAGTGTGAGAGACACTGCAGAGTGTGGAAACAGCGCAAGTGTGCGGTAATGAGTTGAGCAGACAGAGAATTTTGGAAACGCTGGTGCTAGTTGTTTTCATTTTATCTGGTCCGTTGTGCTCTGAGCTGCTTTCCTCTGCAGCAGACAACTAGAGAGAGCTGCTTAATGCTGGCTTTGAATCCTAGGAATTCAGTAAAAGCTGTTGTCAAGTGTGACTAAGAATAAATATAATGTTAGAGTCTACTTGCAACACTACAAGCATCTATTTATATTGTTATATGGACAGTATTGAATTGTTTTTACTTGGTAAATAACTTGCTTCACACACAACACACACAGGTTATGCAATCCATTGTTTGTTGCATTGTACAGACTCTTTGTTCCTGTGTGATGTAGAGACTGGAGTGTCCTGTTCTTTCAGGCTGAGACTGGCCCCTCGCCTGTGGAGTGTGTGTGTCTGTCTCTCTTTCTCTGAAAATATTTGTTGTAATATTTCAGTACCTAAAAGCACCCCACATTTTTAAAAATATGCATGTATACAATACAGCATGCAGGTTTTATATTGACAATGACAGTTTATGATGATATGTATATATGGTTACCATGGTGACGGTAATAACCACTCTAGTGCTCAACACCGGAGCGCCCCAGGCCTGTGTGCTCAGCCCCCTCCTGTACACCCACGACTGTAATCCCCGACATGGAGATAACTCTGTTGTGAAGTTTGTGGCTAACACCATTATCAATGGCCGGATTTCAAACATTAATGAGACTACATTATTTGTAAATTCAACTGCCCAGAAAATCATTTGTACCCATCTACCAAGCATTAGTGATATCGATGAGGTGAGGTGCCTGTGCAGAGCCCAAAGGATATTAAAAGACAAATATACACACGCACGGTTTTACTTCTGGGCACTGCTCTGTGGCTGCCTTGCTGCGTTTCACGCTTAGCATTTGTGTGTTTTTATCGTGTTGGTTGTGTGAATGTAATTATTTTTTTACTTTGCACCTCACTTGCACTGAAGCAACAATTATGGATTTCACTTTATGGTGCGTGATTGGACTGTTTGCAGTGATTTTAAGCACTTATTTTACCCATGGCCACAGCTACTGTATGTTGCTGACGGCTTAGCCTGTGAAACCTGATGTTTTTATGCAATCACATATCTCTGCACTATTCAACCATTGTAGACTCAATACCAAACTGTCTTAGAACAAATTCAAACAGTGGTACTACACAGACGAAGCAAAAACGTGAATGTAAGTGAAACATTCCTTAACGACTGAAGAGGCTGAAAAACAAACTCCCCCTGCCTACTACCCTGCTCGTCAATGCACAGTCCCTGAGAGTGAAGACAGACAAGCAACCTGCACGAGTATCGGAGCGCCTGTGTCTTGGCGATCACTGAGACTTGGCTGGACGGTAACATTGCGTCCAGTGAGGTTGAGCCTTCAGGCTTCTTGGTGTTCAGGGCCAACTGAGACCCCAACATCACCAGCAAGACCCTCATGAGGGACAAGTGGTGTCGGGCAGTTGTGGTGAGAGAGCACCCGTGTACCCCTGACATTGTGTGTCTCTCGACCTTTCTATCCGCCCAGAGAGTCTCCTCAAATTTTCCTCACCGTGGTGTATATTCACCCATAGGCACATTTTAATAAGGCACTAGAGATTCTTTTTAACCTCTCACAGAAACTCTCACCCAATGCATCCAAGTTTATCCTCTGGGATTTTAATAACTGTTTAGTTAAAAAGGGCCTGCACACATACTATCAATATGTTGACTGCCCCACCAGGAAAAATAAGACCTTAGAAATGTGCTGTGGAACTGTCAGAGACACCTACACTGCATCCCTGCTCCCACCACTAGATGCGGCCGACTACACTGTGGTCTATCTCTGCCCTGTCTATCAGAGGCTACTAGAGAGGGAGAAGCCCCAAAAAAGGACTGTCAAAGTGTGGAACAACGACAGCATAATGGCTCTGCAGGGATGTTTCGACTGCTCATCATGGGAGATCTTTAATAGCCCTGATATTAATGATCAGGTTATAGCAGTGTCTGATTACATCCATTTCTTCGTGGACTCTGTGCTACCTAGTAAGACCTTTAAAGTGTATCCTTATGATAAGCTTTGGGTGTCTATCAAGCCAAAGAAACTTATAATTCAAAAGAAAAAAAAACTACAAAAAACAGGATGAAACAGCTAGAAGGGACTCACACTCCCACTCTTAATCTGTCTCTCTGATCTTACACTTGCACCTCCACCTCACAGCTGTAATGCCACATGCTTCTCAGTGTCACCATGATGATCGAAATCACTATGGGTATGATCAATTTCACCATAGAAATGACATCTGGGGCACGAGAGGGAGAGGAACTGTGTCTGTGTCAGATTAGTTTGATTTAGGGTGCTATGAAAACAAAGAGTGCATCAAGAACAGTACATACTTGGCATCAGGACAGGAAATGATTATTAGAAGAATGGCTATTTCATATTTGAATTTATAAAAACATTATGTAGCCTAAAATGGTAGTAGGTTGCAAGCTACTAGGCCATCTTCAAGGTCAAACAATCGCAACAAAGTGAACAATTTGGATGAATGAAATGGCCTTACAACAACTATATAATTCCAATCCCACCTGTTTATTTTACACACAGGTTCTAGTGGTATAGCTATTCTTAATAACACCACTAGCTGATGTAGGTGTAATGTTATACAGGAATGAATAACTTCAAAAGCAGATCATTTGAACCTACATGATCTCAAATCAAGGACAACTCAGAAGGTGACTTTTGCTCATCAAGACATGAAGGGCCATTGTACTTGAGGACTAGACCTTACTGTGAAACCATCCCTATGAGCGCCTCTCATTTACCCTGTATGAAAAAATGAGAGAATAATCATAATAATTATCATTTTATTTTCATATCAGTGGGTATAACATTGGATAGATGCAGGAAGTACAAAAACAAACTACGAATCAGCCTAAAAGTACACAAATAATTTTGACCATTCACATAAAAACATGAATGTATTTACGATCATTAAAATGATCAGTGACAACTTTGACAACCACAGCTTCTACAATCATATACACATTATGGCAATAATCATACAATGTGTGAAAGTATGAACAGTTAAATTCATATAATATCTGGAAACAAGGTAATATTTTTGTATTATAAACATTTGTTTAAACATTTGTTCAGCACATTCATCACTTCAGCACATTCTTCACTTCAGTTAGCATGTAGGGATGCAACATAATTTCCTTCCAATTTATTTCTTGAACTCTCCAAACACATTTTGGCGCTTTGCATTCTTGGCAGCAAATTGCTGAGCAATAGCATAATGGTCCAAATGGTCGGTTTCGTCCTGTTGTGTATGCAGGACAAGTAGACTATTCAGTCTCGTTTGTGACATTGTGCTTCTCAGATATGTCTTCAGCCTCTTAAGTGCTGAGAAGCTCCTCACAGCTGAGGCTGATGAGCTTGGCAAGACCAACAGTATTTTC
The DNA here is from genome assembly GCA_003416845.1 of Oplegnathus fasciatus. NCBI lineage: Eukaryota > Metazoa > Chordata > Actinopteri > Centrarchiformes > Oplegnathidae > Oplegnathus > Oplegnathus fasciatus. The sequence goes on from NTHP01000756.1 coordinate 16,219, forward strand.
AGCAGTGTCCTGACCTTGCTGAAAAGCCTGCCAGCATCCCCCAGATTTTTTATTTTAGCAATTGCCGTTTTCAACACCTTGGTATTGCTTGTGTTTGGTTCAATATTTATCAGGGTGGGCAACATGCTCAGCTGAAATTTCAACTGATGTAGGTCACAGTCACCTGCATAGTGTTTGAGCACAACCTCCAGGTCCTCAGTGCAGTTTTCCTTCTTGATTGTTCTCACAATTATACTCTCCAGACTGGCATTTACTGTGGTGTCCAGGTTATGCAACCTCTCCTCAAGCGTCTTCACCATCACTGAAATCATTGGGTCCCAATGCTTGGATCGGTAGAGCTGTTCTGCGTTGCTATATGTGTCAGGATCATCACAATCTTCGTCCTCAACTAATCTCCTTGGTGCCCGTTGTGCTCTAGGCATGGTGGGCTCGTCAATGTCAAGTTTTTTGGACAGACACAGACACTCGTCCCACAGACCATCAAAGGACGAATCCAGCTTCATTTGATGCAGATTTTCTTTAAGGCAGTCAGCAGCCTCCCTTGCTTCACACAAAGCGATTGTTTTGGTTTGCAGAACCTTGCTGACCATCTCTGATCTTGCAAAGACCTTCTTGCACATCATCAGGCTAAATAAGACTTCAAAAGACTAATTATTTCGCCAGACCAGCTGCTGTACTTCCGGCATGTCTCTTGTCATGTTCTGAGATTTCCTGCAGAGCCTCAAGCAAAGCTTTGTAATTGTCCAGTACACTGCTGATAGAGGACGTCCGGAGGGTCCAACATGTGGGGGGGGATCAAAGGAATGTTTAGACGGAGCAGCACATCTTTAATGATGGTGGTCAGTGTTGCTGCATCTGTCTGCTCTGTGCTGTACATCCCCACAAAATCTTCAAAGATGTCAAAATGGTCACTCACATGACGGAGGACAAGTGTGACTTGCTCTTTTTTTGTGTTGTCTGTTGATTCATCAACGATCACTGAGTAGAAGTGATGGTGATTTACTTTCTTGGCTATTTCACGTACGCAATCATGAGCCAACATTTGTAGAATCTCATTTTGTATGTTGTGTCCCACCAACTTGTACTTAATAATAATAATTGCTGTTTTCATCTGTGTGGCCTCTGTGGCAATCCCTTGTCTTGTCAAGAATGCAAGTGATCCTACGATCTTCAGTAATGCCACTCTGCACTTTTCAGTTTCTTGAAGCTCTTTTCTCTTGAGTGTCAGGAGAACAGACTCGTTGGAAATGTAGCTGGAAAACTTTAAAGTTGCTTCCTTATGAGCATGCGAGTTTTCATGTGATTTAAATCTCATGGTGGCCTTGGCCCAATTCCTAAACCCATCAGAAACAAAAGCTTCCTCCCTCAACTTTGAAAATGTAAAAAGGTTCAGCTTGTCAGCCATTCTACAGCAATGACAGAGTGCTCTCTCTACTTTGGAGTCCCATCTGAGCCACGGATAGTCTTTAAACCAGCAGTACTTGAAGGACCTCTCAACATTTCCACACAAAGACTTGGGAAACTGAATGTTGGGCTGATTTGGGGTCCTCCTGAAGGTAGTGTCAGACCACTCCTAAAAATTAAGCATCAAGAAAAAACCTGTAAATATCCATACTGCTCTAGCACCCTGCCTTTATGCACATCCACATCAGCAAGAATCCACCGGAACCTCTTCCTTTCCAGTATCCAATTCTCACACAAAACTTCAAAGAACACTACTTCCACTCCACATCAACAACAAACAGAATGACACACTATAGTAAACAGCAGTAATAATCCTCGTAGGACACATCAATCATTTCTCACGTCTCTCCTTCCCCTCGTAACAACCAGATGAAGCTTGAGTAGCACCAGCTACTAAAAACGGTTCAATGTCAATTTGTAAAATTTGTCAGGGAACGGTTGGCAAAATAAGAGGTAATAATCATCCGAAACGCAAGAACCAGAATATATATTGTAGTATCCTGAGACTTCTTGTATTAGCTAGAGGGAGCTCTAGGCTCCAGGTGTGGGTTACCTGGCAGGAAGTCCATATATAGAAGAATCATGTCTTGTGATTTTCTCTCTCTGTATGTGCTGCATACCATGTGCCAGTAAAAAGCCAAGCAAGCTGTTATTTGGTGTCCGGCGTCCTCCTTGATCTTTCCAGGGTCACAATGTTATATTGGCGATGAGGATAATCTGGAGAAATGTTTTTGTGTGTTTTTGCCCTGCTCTCTGGCCACTGTGGAGGGACTGGTTGCTTGATTGGATGGTTGAACTCCAGGTGGACAAAGGCCTTGGTGGAAGGGGGAGAAGACACATGCAGGTGAGATGGCAACAATAGGATCCCTTCCAGCATTTGATTCAAAAGTGCAAGCTTGGGAGGAATACTGTGAAATAATGGAGCACTTCTTTACTGCAAATGATATCACTGAAGAAGATAAANGCTGATGAAGTTCAGTATTTGGGATATAAAGTGGATGCTAATGGAGTTCACACTGTGGAAGCCAAGGTAAAAGCTGTTGTTGATGCTCCCACCCCAACTTCAGTGACAGAGCTCAAGGCCTACCTGGGCTTGTTGAATTATTATAACCGCTTCCTTCCCAATCTCTCCACATTGCTGGCCCCTTTACATCATCTGCTGAGGAAAGATGTGGTTTGGAGCTGGGGGGACCGTCAAGCAGAATCCTTCAGGAGGTCCAAAGACTTATTGAAGTCGGCTGATGTTTTGGTGCATTATTCTGGAGAGAGGCCTTTAATATTAGCCTGCGATGCCTCACCATATGGCGTGGGCGCAGTGTTGTCCCACAGAATGGAAGATGGAACAGAANTGGCTGAAAGAGCAGTTCGGACCTTAAAGGAGGGGATGAAGAGGATGCATGGAAATGAAAGCTTGGAAGCAAAAGTGTCTAGATTTCTATTTAGTTACAGAATCATTCCACATTCTACTACAGGCTTGTCCCCGGCTGAAATGCTGATGTCAAGGAGGCCCAGGTCTGCATTTGACCTGTTACTCCCAGACTTGAAGTCTAAGGTGGAAAAGAAACGGTGGAAACAAAAAGTTAATCATGACACACACACCAAGCTCAGAAGTTTTTCACCTGGGAATCCAGTTTTTACAAAAAACTATGGATATGGTCCCAAATGGATCCCTGGAACAATTGAGAGCTGCACAGGTCCCCTGTCATGTACAGTCCTCATTGGAACTGGACAGGTCGTGAGGAGACAT
>NTHP01000756.1:19493-36458 GCA_003416845.1 Oplegnathus fasciatus
AGGCTGTGAGCATCCCATCTCCTGTGATGCCAGAACAAGTGCAGTCCCCTGAGGTCCGGGCCTCTGACTCTCCACCCCATGTGGAAGACTCTGAGAGTGACCCACCGATGCTGGGGAGTGAGTCCCCACCGGTATTGCAGGAACAGTTAACACCACCCTTAAGGCGCTCTATTAGAGAGATGCGCCCTCCTGATTATTATAGGCCGTGAAAAAACAAAAAACAAAACAAACAAAAAAAACTGGTTTATCAGCTCTGCAGAGAATACTACTGTTGATTAAATTTAGTTGCTAAAAATTATTCTAAGTACTTAGATTGCATAGTTAGTTAGTTAGTATTGCATTTAGAGTTCTGTTAAAGTTAAAAAATTTAAAATAAACCCCACATTTAAGTTACAATTTAAGAGTTAAATTGAAGTTGCGTTCAACTTATAAAGTTAAGTAAAATGTATCTTATGTACAATGTGATTAATTGTCTTATTTTCTATTTCAGTGAGTGTGGTCTGCAGACCTGAGAAGGAAGGGATGTAGTATCCTGAGACTTCTTGTATTAGCTAGAGGGAGCTCTAGGCTCCAGGTGTGGGTTACCTGGCAGGAAGTCTATATATAGAAGAATCATGTCTTGTGATTTTCTCTCTCTGTATGTGCTGCATACCATGTGCCAGTAAAAAGCCAAGCAAGCTATTATTTGGTGTCCGGCGTCCTCCTTGATCTGTCCAGGGTCACAATGTTATATATATATATATTGTAAATATTTTTAGTATGTATATAAGTATACACTCCCCTCAAAAAGTATTGGAACAGTGAGGCCAATTCCTGTATTTTTGCTGTAGACTGAAAACATTTGGGTTAGACATCAAAAGATGAATATGAGACAAGAGATCAACATTTTAGCTTTTATTTCCAGGTATTTACATATGGATCTGATACACAACTTAGAAGATAGCACCTTTTATTTGAACCCACCCATTTTTCATGTGAGCAAAAGTATTGGAACATGTGACTGACAGGTGTGTTTTGTTGCCCTGGTGTGTCCTATTACATTGATTATTCAAACAATAAATAGCGCTGAATGTCTANAAGAAGCGCATGAAAAATGAAAGAAATACGGGTGGAAAATGAATAATATAGGCCTACAGTAACAAATAACTGTGTGTTGCACTCATCTGTGCAGCTGATCAGTTTTAGGTATAATTTATCTGGTCAGAGTATGTAGTCTACACGCCAGGACAAACTGACACAATGTTTTTATTCGTGTTTACTGTCAATGATGTCAATGTCTTTCATAAAATGTAGTGTGAATGGTGACATCAGTTGAAATGGACAGTGCGATTGTGACAAATATATTATAAGACCGTGAGAGGCTAATGATAAACAAAATAATTCCCAAAATATCGTTTGTTATTTTGTTTGTATTTTCTTATACGCTATATTATAGGTGTGACAGAAAAAGAGAGAGAGGGAGAGAGAGAGGTTTGTAGTGCAGCGTTCAAGTTTGTAAAGCACTATGGCCTGTTCACAGTTACTCCTTACTGTTTTTGCTTGCTGTGTGTGTGTGTGTGTGTGTTATAAGTTGAAGTGCCTTCTTCTATTGCTACCCGTATAACGTGACTGTGGCTCAGTCAATAAATCGTCTTCAGATCAGGAACAAACTTGCATTCAGTGTCTGAACTTCCATATGCTGCTTTGACAAACAGCATGTTGGTGTTCAAGTTTGCTGTCTGTTGTAAAATGGTCTAAAACTGGTGTAAAATGCCATTCAGATTAATACAAAAACCATGAATGTTGCGCAGCATTTAATACGACGTCATTATATAGGCTTTCTCTCGGCACCCCCCCCCCAACTGACTTCCAGCGTCCCTGCTCACCAAACACCTCTCAAACCTGCAATAGAAGAGATTGAGGTCGTCAGCCAGGTCTTTGTTTGTCTCATCGGGGGGGGGGGTGTCTTCATGTTTGTGATGACAGACTCTCCCTGACTTTAATTTGATCCANGAAAAAACTTTCTAATAAATGAAGAAAGTTGTTTATGGTTCTTTTGTTGTTCAGACCTACAATTAACAGATTTTTTAACTAGATGGTCAATCAGAAACTATATAAAATATAAAACTTGAGTGATACACTTGAGTTTAGATTTATTTGGCTAAACAACACAGAAAGGGATATCTGTCAAAAGTAGGTGACAGCTTCTTGTTTAAGTTGTAGACACTACTCAGCACACCATATCACTGTAAACAATTGACTGTAGAATTTACAGTAAATACCTAACAAAAAAGTTGCCAAGGAAGTATTGTAAAATTACTGTTAAGTAGCTACTGTAAAATGAATTACAGTATATTACAGGATGCCTTTTACAGGTTTTTGGTGAATATAAATTACAGAAATTAGTTGTTTGTTTGTTTGTTTTTTAATCTAGTAATCTAGTTTACAACATTATCTTGTATTCTATTCAAATTAGAGAAGTCACCTGGCAACTAGAGTCGCCAGTAAATAGCTGTTAATACTTCACAATATGTTGGTGTAGAATGTTTTACAGTTAATTTTCGTTTTTTACATGAGCAGCTTTGCAAATGATGCATATTGTGAAGTGTTTTGAATGAAACCAAGCTTTCTGTTAATCCAAAATTCGTCAACATTGAATTAGATTATCTTCACCTGTTAAATAAAACCAGAGTCAGAGCTGCAACAAAACAAAACTTTTATTAAAACTCAGTACAGTTCTACGGCTTTTAGAACCAGTATGTGTTGGTGATCATTGTGATAACTGAGAGTCTGTCCTCCTGTCTCTCCGCTCCAGCAGAACTGCTTCAGCTCAGTCTGTCTGTCATGTGTATTTGGATCCAGTCCTGCTGTCCCTGGAGCCGGGACACACTGAGCCTTCAGCGGTGGTGCTCACTGCAGGTGGTTTCCCTCTACACCTGTAAATGTGATGCAAATATGTTAACGGAGGTTTTCTTCCGACAGCAGCAACATACGAGTTAGCTAAAATAATGACAAATTACAGTCACACAAATAAAACAACATTGTTCTCCATTAAAGTGCTTCGCCTGGTCGCTTGTTCAAAATGTTCTCTGAAAATTCTCTCACTAACTTTATTTGGGGTCATGCAGACCAGCTGATACACGATCAACTTCATGTTAACTAACAAATTGAATCACATTTTAATTTTGTAGGATATTAACGTTCAACTTACGTGTTATGGATGAGTGGATGGACGCCGCTACTGCTCCTCTGCTTCATGTCGAGCTCCTCTTTCAAACCGCTTCATGCAACATGATCTGATATCAACAGTAACTGTAATCCGCATCATGTACAGTCAGAATACAACCTGCCTGTAACGTTACAACATGTTGTTATCTGTGGGGAACGTAATCTTTATTATAATAATTATTGAGTTTTAGAGGTGCTGGTAGGCAGATTTTTTAAAGTTTGGACAGAGCCACTAGCACTAGCGTTACTTCCTTTTTTGAGTCTTTATGCTAAGCTAACTCTCTCTTGGCAGTGGCTTCATACAGTATTAAACAGATAGACATGAGAGTTGTATCGATCATCTCCTCTAACTCAGCAAGAAAGCAAATAAGCTGATATGCCAAAATGTCAAACTGTTTTAAAGAGGTACAACTGGAGACCTGGTTAACTCGAGAGTGAAGAAGTTTCAGGAGACTTGGATGTCTTATGCGGTCAGGGCACTAAAGTGTAATCTGTTTTCCCATCAAAAACCAAAATCCCAGAACAATGAAACTGGCCCAAAAGAGAGCCGTTTTTCCTTTTTGCTGTCAGAATGAAAGAACGAAAAACGAGAATTTTTAAACGGTCCATTTTGGGTTGTGCTAATTCCATTTTTTTATTTTTCCATTATGAATTGAGGAATGAAGAGAGGCAGACAGGTGACACGAAGTAAAAGTAACTATCAAAATAAAAGGCAAGCGGATAGAATGGTCATTCTATAACAGTGTGACATTATGCGAGCACAGGATCTATACCAGGGTAATGTTAAATTAGTTAATAACACCACATGTAATGACAGAGGAATGTAGATTTAATTTAAAATGTAATTTTTAAATTATTATTGTTGTTATTATTTAAAACCATGTCAGTATTATAATCTTCACGTGGGTGATGTGGACCTCTCCTGGTGACTCTACAGATGCTCTTTATTTGGGTAGGGAATATGGAATAGGGGTAACAGTTTGCACAATATTAATTAATTTAATTTTACTTTTCTCACAATTTGTAATGATTTCTGATTTCTAATTAGACTATGATCTTGTAAAATGGTGTGTAATAGTGTACTGGCATCTCCTATTTGGTTTCTAAATACAGTATAATTTGGTATAATAGTATCTAAGTATAGTATACTTTGGGTCTAATATGGCATTATATGCCGTTTCTACAGCATAATTTAGGTGCATGGTGTCTAATTAGGGTATAACTGTGTTTGTTTACTGTCTAATAAAGAACATTATTTCTAGTATTTGTCTAATTTGATACAAAGTACGGCTTGTTATGTCTTATTAGTGTACTGTAAAATAAAATGTGACCAAATTTATTTGGTAGCCTATTACTATGTGAAATGGTGAACAATGACAAATTGGTTTTTGATGGGAAAACTGATTATACTTTAGTACCCTGACCTTACGCAAAAGCATTTACTGAAGCTTGGCCAAGGAGAATAGAGATTAAGCAATACAGGCAGAGGTGTAAAGAGTACTGAAATATCCTACTCAAGTATAAGTACTGTTACTTGACTGAAATTGTACTCAAGTACAAGTAAAACTACTTGTGTAAAAAATGACTCAAGTAAAAAGTAGCTCACTTAAAAAGTACTCAAAGTAAAAGTTACTTAGTTACTTTCCCACTCCGTTGATTTTTATAATAAACTAATGTCTTCTTTGATGTATGTTTCCTCTGTGACAGAACAATGTAAAGGTTTATGTAGTTAAAGAGTAATAGGTGTTCCAACTAATGTCATGAATGGCTTCATAAAACATAGCCTACTGTAGGGTTATGAAAGCTTATTGTGTGATCCGTAGCCCTCAGCTCCCAGTTATTTTTAAACCAGGGCCCTATGTTTACATGTTTCGGTGTCAAAATGACTAGAGACAGATCTTTTGTTAGAGTAAGATCGTTCGCTTAACCAGTAACAGCAGTTATATCGTTCTCTTCAAAGCCACCAGACTTCATTGACAAAAATAATAATTTTACCTTGTAGAACACGGGAGTTGCTGATGGTCTACTGCTGCCTCGATCGGTTAGTTTGTTTGTGTTATTGTGTCGTGTTTTGAAGGGTTAGTTCGGATGCAAACTAACGTGTGTTTCGATGTGTAATGAGGCAGCGGTAGACCAGCAACTCCCGTGTTCTGCCAGGTAAAATTACTGGTTTTGTTGATGGAGTCTGGTTTGCTTTGAAGAGCGCTATCTGACGGCTGTTTCTGGTTAAACAAAAAAAACTTAACTAACCTTATATAATCACCTCCTAATTTTTACCAACACAAACTGCCTCATGTGACACATAACGTAACCCATTAAACATTGTAAAATGTCTCCCTTTTTGGCTAACCACACGCGTACACATGTGCGCCACTTGTGTTTCCTCGGTGCGTTGATTGGTGTCTGGCTCAAGTCCGTTTTTTTAATTTTTGCTCGCAATATCCGTTGATCATTTAAAGCAAAAATAAATAAATATTTTACTCAGTAACAGATGGATGTACAAATGTAGCGAACTACTTTACTTCATTTAAAACATACTTAAGTAAAAGTAAAATTACTGACTTTGAAAAATACTCAAAAAAGTACACGAGAAAGCTACTCAATTACAGTAACGGGAGTACTTGTAATTTGTTACTACTAATTAATCTAGTCACACTGTACGTCAATTCAGGTCACATTCAGTGAAAGTCAAAAAGGAGACTGAGAGGAGCCAGTCTATCAATGTAGAGTCTGGGGGAAAAGGAAGCATATCTTCCTATAACCTTGGTCTCCTGGGAGATGGAGTCATCCTTATCAAAGCAGCTGCACTGGCCAGTCATCCTTACTGTAGAGAGAGACTAGGGAGAGAAGGAAAATTCCTTCTCAATCCTCCCTTTTTGATCATGAGATCAACACCAAATTAACTATCCCTAACTAACCTCAAATTAATTATCACTAATTAACCTGTTACATAGAGAGCTAACCAGGAACACCTTCAGAGTAGAAACCGCACACACTTACAATAATTAATCACAGAATAATAAAACATGGTAAATTTCGTAAACATAACAAAGTACGGTAAATCCTCTTCATTACTCTCACATGTACAGACCATCCGTTGTGGCCTGGAGCTTTAAACGTTCACACCCACAGGGAAAACAGTATAATGAAATGAATCTGTGAGTCAGAAACATACATCTACCAATAATCACTAAGAAAACTAAGAAGAATCAGTCTTTAAGATGGTTATATTGTAAAATTGATCAGTTACCAATGAGAACCAAATTCAGTTATTACTGTATCTAAAACATTCACGCAAGGACATAAAGACCTGCATCAGCAACTGTTAATGGATAAAATAAGTACCACAAATAAACACATCACACTGTAATTAAGAAAACTCAAAACCATAAGAGATCTGTATCATGCAAAGGAACATAATCCATAGCATTTTCAAGTCATACACTTATACATCAATCATTCTGTGTGATTCAAGAAATGAAAACTTAATTTAAGGTGAACACCTTCAATGGATCATAGGTATTTTAAATCAAACAAGTCAAAGTAAGATGACTCAACAATCAACTGTAAACATGATTGTAAATTAATCATGACACATTATTTAGATCAAATACACTACAAACAGTAATATAAACCTTATGAAAAATAGTTGTTACCATAGCTTCAAGCAGTTGAGTAAGAGTTTTTATTATTTTTATTGTCTTTTTAATTTTACATCAACAAATGGAAACCTTAATGATTAAAGTTGGTCATGCAATTCACACTGCACACTTTACTAAACTAAATTTTAAGTAAGAATAAAAACACATAGAGGTAGCAGCTTACTGAACTTTGTCTGCAGATAGGAAAAGCTCTGTATTATTTACAAGACATACTTTGAATTCCCACCCGGCTCTCGGTTTGTTACGGGGAGATGTATTTATACATTCTTTTATATCTCATCTTCACTGTCATCCTAGACGCTAGGTCATTCCAATTGCACAGTTTGTCAGCTTTGGTAAATGGGATTGGATTGAACATTATAGAGTGTGTTGATTCTGGCATATTTTGGCACACCCAGCAGTTACTTAGATTACGATCACACGCATAATCTATCAGGCTAATGGCTGTATTTGTCTTTGTTACCTTGGATTGTTGAACACTGCGTGTTGTTTTGTTTTGCCTTGATGCCTCAGGTTTAGCTGCTATTTCATTTATTGACGAGAAGGAAGCTCTATGGAGGAACTCATCAACCTCATCATGATCAGTTTTCCTGCAACTTTGTACCTTACCATGAACCTTTGAGCTAACAGTCCAAGATGCACAATCAGGGTAGTTTTTCAATTGCTTTTCAGTGAAACACCAAAGTTCTGTAGCTCTAGTCAATGGGGTAACTGGAGTGTATTTCACCCTCATTACACTTGCTGAAAGTCATGCTACTTCAACCAAACTTTTGTCATGTGCCGCCCACCACCTCTAGAATAGGACAGGGGGTACGAAACATAACAGTCATCTACCTGGCATCCTTCAGCAGGACATTTAAAAACAGTGGACTCCAATGTTCTCTTTGTCTGGATGAGAGCTGAAAGAACTTGTTCATCAGTTTTGTCATACCTGTTCACCACAACATCGTCCCTTGTTAGTCTTTCTGTATGGTCATGTTGTGGGTGACATTACTTTGCTGCTAAGCACTGAGGTGCTCGTCGATCCTTTTCCTCATTCTGAGTTTGTTTTGTTGCTAAGCACTGAGGTGCTCGGCAATTCCTTTTTGTTTTCAGAGCTTGGATTATAGCTCATTTCTCCCTGAACACTCTGCAACGAGCGCCCTTCCATGTGTGGCGCAAGATCAATCACCTGGATTGCCATGCATGGACTCCTGACCGAACACACTCAGCAGGAGGAGCAAAAGGAAGAACCACCCCTTCACTTGCCATGCTCCTGCGCCTCCTCGCGACCAGCCGGTTGAGCCAATCTGCACCTTGTGGCAGGGATCCATTCTGCTCTGCCCTCCACCTTACGGGCCGTCCTGATTGTCAGTAACACCTGGTTTGGACCTTTCCACGTAGAGACAGAGAAACTTTGTCCAGAGACTTGATTAGTACAAATTCTCCTACTTGAAAAAGGTGAATAGACTTTTCTGAATGTTATGTGAGCCTGCTCGACACCTGCAAATGAAATTTTCTCAAGGTTTCAGTTTGTCTCTTAACATACTCGACCATATACTCTTCAGTCCATAGCAGAGTAGTTTTATGGGGTGTAAAAGGTGGATTTGTCCTTGTGGACATAGATCTCCCCATCAATACTTAACGAGGACTTAATCCTGTGGTTGCATTAGGCACACTTCGAATGGAATACAGTACAATAGGCAATGCATCTGACCATTTCAGGCCTGTTGTCATCATAGTTTTGGTCAGTCTCTGTTTTTACTTTTTATTTTATTAATTTATTTGACAGGGACGATACATGTTGGCATTGTTAGATCTGTAAGATACTGTAACATGTAGCCATTTCTGTTGAATATCTTGGCCGAAACCCAAATTGTTTTGGATGGAGAAGCTGGTTTCTTTCAGGAAAATTAATTATCTGCTCTGCCACTAACTTTTCAATAACTTTAGAGACTGTAGGAAGTATTGAGAGCGGTGTATAATTACAAGCTCATAAACTTAAAAATCAGAGTCATAATTTCTTGTTATATATTATATTTGAGGAAATTCCCCAGCATTGATGGATAGATTTATCATACATGTTATAGGCCTCATCAGAGTACCAGAATACTGTTTTATAAAATCAGTGTCTAACCCAAATATATCGTTCGCCTTTGAATTAGTTAATTGATTAATTATTTGTTGAACTTTAGCTTGATCTGTCTTTGTGATGGAAAAGGACTTCGCTGTGTCATTTACTGAAGTCTCTGACAGCTCTATTGGTTTAAAGTTTGCTGCCAGTTGTTCCATTGATAAAACAAAATAGGCATTAAGTGCATTTGCAATTACGATGCTGTCAGAACTGATGACTCCATTTACATTCAATTGAATTATTTTCTCTGATTAGTCTCTCATTTAGTAAGTTTATTAATATGTTTCCAAAGAGATGAGCTATTTCCCCCCGATTTTGCGATCAGCCGTTTAAAGTAGGTTTTGCTTTTCTCATTTCACTGACCACTTTATTCCTGAGCCCTTTAAAAATCAGAGTATCAGTGCATAATTTTGTGGAAAGTGTTTTTTTTTTAATGCGAGATCCATCTTTTTCATTAGTTGACGAATATCATTATTAGAGCAGCAGTCTGTAGGATTTAGAAGAGAGTGGACTTGGCTTGAAAATTTGAACAAATAAAATTTCCAGGACCCTCCCCCTCTCTCTCTGCTGCGCTCCAGCTCGTCTCTAAAGCCCCTCCCTGCAGTGTCGCTTATTCTAATTCCTTTTCTTTAGCTTGGTTTTCTTCATTGGTCTTCTTCTGTTTACTTGTATTTGTCCTATAAGCTGTTGTTGACAAAGGAGCAACAGGCAGTTTTCTCATAGCTTGGTTGTTCAGTGGTTGTTTACCGGTCCGCCATTGCGTCCACTCCAAGTTAGTGCATGCGCAGGGGAGGAGAGCTGCCCGCAGCGTGTGCAGGAGATGCTATCAGAAACTCCTCCTGCTCTGATTGATTATTGTGATTCATGCGTGGATTCTTGCAGATGGCATTAGGGGCAGTAGGTGGAGCCTGAGGAGCATGATTTTTTTCACAGACAAGGGGCCTCATTTACAACTGTTGCGTATGCACAAAAAAGGGCTTGAAATATGTGTACGTGAAAATCTTTATTTTCGAAGACGCTTCCGGGTCACAGAAGGGATGGCAGCATAAGAAAAGGTCTCTCAACAAAAGTGAAAGAAATCTGCCCCAAAGTCAAAGTAATAGTAATATTGGTTTGTGTTTACTATATTTAGAAAGGGGGCCAGGGTGGCGTCTAAACATAAGAGTAAAAAGTCCGCTCAGAATACCGATAAGAACGAGGTGCAACAACATGAGGATGCTAGCTCCCCCACGGCCAGCCAGGACAGCGAGAGAATGGATGGCGGGGATGAGTCAGTGAACCTGACTGAATCCTCAGAGAGATACGTGACTTCAGGCAAGACAACAAAAAACAGCTAGAAGACATTAAAGGAGAAATTGCAAAAACTAATTTGAGGTTAGACGAAGCCGAAGCGAGGATTGTAGGGAATGAGGAGAGGCTGCAAAATGCGGAAGAGGCAATAGCAGAAATGCTAAAACTAGAAGAGCAGCTCCAGTCGAAGCTGCTTAGAGAGAACCTTGACATTCCCGACACGAAGGACCTACAGATAGACAGAGCCCACTGGGCATTAGCACCACAGCGTCGGGCAAGTGCCCAGCCCATATCGATTCTAGTCAGATTCCTCGGTTTCAGAATGAAAGAAGAAGTGCTAAGACTGGCATGGCAAAAGAAAGGCTTCACGTGGAAAAACTGCTAAATCAGCCTCTACCACGACTATGCACCGGGAATCCTAGTCAGATGGAGGGAATATGCGGAGGGACGGAGGGTCCTGAAGGAAAACAACGTAAGATTCCAGACCCTATATCCAGCTCGGCTGAGAGCCAGCGGAGCCCCAGGTTACAAGGAAAAGCTGCAAGTATTCAGACGTGAACAAACAGAGAACACAGGCTAACTCAAAGCTGAAGAAGACTGTATGAAAAGAGTAATTTTGATTCAGGTTAAGGTTGATGACTAAAAATAAAAATGAAAAATAAAAAACAAATTAGATGAAAGAATTTGAATCATAGCGACATGGTATATATATATGATAAATAAATAGAGGTTATCCCTCAGATTTCAGGAAGGTCAGTGAAAGGACCTCAATGTTGGAAGTCTGGAAAAAAAGTTTAAATGTTCTCTGTTCAAAATATTCCTTGCCTTAGTTATGTTTTTTGGTTTTGTTTTTTTGTTGAGAAGGGATTGCTTACTATTCATCTAGAAGGGAAGAGTGGTCATTTTACCTCAGAATAAAATGCAAGGTGGATCTGTGAAAATAATTTCTTTTAATGTCATTTTAATGTCATATTAAGAGGAGTAAGATTTTGTCAAAATTGAAAAAAGAGAAGGCACAGATAGCTTTCCTCCAAGAAACACACGAGTCAATCCGAACATGCCAAATTAAAAAGGGTGGGTTTTAGGCATGTATTTTCTTCTTCATATAAGTCAAGCCATAAGAGAGGAGTCGCCACTCTTATATCAAGTACACATAATTATGAACATATGTCAGAGACTAAGGACGAAGGTGGAAAATTTGTTAAGATCACAGGGAGAATAGAAGGGACTGAAATAACATTATTGACTGTTTCCGCTCCACCAGGAAGTGAATGGTTATTTTACAGACACATCTTTAACTTAATGGTCAACTCTCAGGGCGTGGTAATTTGCGGGGGAGACTTTAACATCAGGCTAAACTCTACACTAGATTCATCAGGAGCAACTATTCAGAATAGCCCTCTGACCAGGAAAGTGAAATCATTGATGGGAGAGCTGGGCATCATAGATGTGTGGAGGGAAATGCACCCTACTCGTAGAGACTATCCACAGTATTCTTTTCCGCATTCAGTTTATTCAAGGATGCCAAACAGCCTATTCTGCCATTGACTCTTGTTTGGTGTTGTTTGGTGGATTGGATGATTGCAGTCTGAAGAAACAAGACATACTGGCAATTTAACAATTTATTCATTCAACAAACAGGAGCCTCAGTAGCGTGTGGGAGAACCATACACAGCCACAACAGCCTGGCACCTCCTCCTCATGCTGGTCACCGGCCTGGTCACACACTGTTGTGGGATGGCATCCCATTCTTCATCCAGCATCTGTCGCAAGTCAGCCAACGTGATTGTGTTGGTCACTCTGGCACGAACAGCACGCCCAAGCTGATCCCACAAGTGTTCAATGGGGTTGAGGTCAGGACTGCTGGCAGGCCAGTCCATCCTCTCCACTCGCAAATTCTGGAGGTAGTCTCTGAGAAACCCCGCTCTGTGGGGGCGAGCGTTGTTATCTTGGAGGATAGAGTTCGGTCCCAGACTGTGGAGATATGGGATTGCCACTGGTTGCAGAATACCTCGATATCTCTCTGCATTGAGATTGCCTCCAATGATGACAAGCCTCATTTTTCTAGTGAGGGAGATGCTGCCCCACACCATCACGCTGCCTCCACCAAAAAATGTTACTCTATCGGTGCAGCAATCAGCATAGNGCTGAACATAACGTTCCTCCACATGTTCAGGTTCCAGTGCACGTGTTGCCGACACCAGCGCAAACGGGCCTCACGGTGAGGGGCAGTCATGGCAGGCCTCCTGGCAGCCCTATGAGACCGGAGATTGGCTGCATGCAGTCTGAGCCGAATTGTCTGGGCAGAGAGCGGTCGGCCACATCGTCCTGCAAACCTTGACTACAAATCTATAGAAGACAGCCTACGGTTCCTAAGTGCTGACAGGGTGAGGAAACAGTCTTCTTCGGGTGTCGTCTTCTTGGGACGCCCACTTCGTGGCCTGTCTCTGACATCCCCCGTTACATGGAACTTGGCCTTCATTTTGGAGATGGTACTAGGGCTCACTCCAAATAATGCCGCAACTTGGTTTTGCGGAACACCAGCTTGAAGTTGCCCTATCGCACGGGCCCTATCCAGGTCAGTCAAACATGGCATGCCGATTCTTTGAGCAGACACCTACTGACCACTGTAGCAGGGCCCATGCTCACAGGTGCTGCCAATCAGGCACCTGATTATCAGCACCTGGGGGTACCAGAAGCTCAAAACAAGAGTCAATAGCAACAGCAGAATAAGCTGTTTGGCATTGGCAGAGAAGATTTGGCAAATTTTTCATGGGCGCAACCCACATACTCAGCTCTGCTGCTCATCCCACAAATGCATGTTCCTTACAAATGTGGCACCGTTTAAAAGGGAAATAAACAGGCTTTCCAACGGTATAAGATTTATTGCCAAGAAGTATTGTTACAACAAAGAAATAATCTACCAAACACAAATTTCCTTACTTTTTGTGCTATGTTTATTTCTACGCTTCACAGCTAATTCCTTTGCTATATTGGTGCAATTGGGAGTATAAGGCCAAATGGAAAGAATTTGAATTTGGATGATCTACTAATTTTCCTCTACAGGCCACAATTGCTGATAGAGGACTCGCATCCCAGTTGGCAGAGATAAAAAAAACCCTGGATAAATCTCACGTTAAAAATATGGCAGAAGGTGGTTAAGTCATGTTGAATCCACANTGGCTGCATGCAGTCTGAGCCGAATTGTCTGGGCAGAGAGCGGTCGGCCACATCGTCCTGCAAACCTTGACTACAAATCTATAGAAGACAGCCTACGGTTCCTAAGTGCTGACAGGGTGAGGAAACAGTCTTCTTCGGGTGTCGTCTTCTTGGGACGCCCACTTCGTGGCCTGTCTCTGACATCCCCCGTTACATGGAACTTGGCCTTCATTTTGGAGATGGTACTAGGGCTCACTCCAAATAATGCCGCAACTTGGTTTTGCGGAACACCAGCTTGAAGTTGCCCTATCGCACGGGCCCTATCCAGGTCAGTCAAACATGGCATGCCGATTCTTTGAGCAGACACCTACTGACCACTGTAGCAGGGCCCATGCTCACAGGTGCTGCCAATCAGGCACCTGATTATCAGCACCTGGGGGTACCAGAAGCTCAAAACAAGAGTCAATAGCAACAGCAGAATAAGCTGTTTGGCATTGGCAGAGAAGATTTGGCAAATTTTTCATGGGCGCAACCCACATACTCAGCTCTGCTGCTCATCCCACAAATGCATGTTCCTTACAAATGTGGCACCGTTTAAAAGGGAAATAAACAGGCTTTCCAACGGTATAAGATTTATTGCCAAGAAGTATTGTTACAACAAAGAAATAATCTACCAAACACAAATTTCCTTACTTTTTGTGCTATGTTTATTTCTACGCTTCACAGCTAATTCCTTTGCTATATTGGTGCAATTGGGAGTATAAGGCCAAATGGAAAGAATTTGAATTTGGATGATCTACTAATTTTCCTCTACAGGCCACAATTGCTGATAGAGGACTCGCATCCCAGTTGGCAGAGATAAAAAAAACCCTGGATAAATCTCACGTTAAAAATATGGCAGAAGGTGGTTAAGTCATGTTGAATCCACAGCATGTTAAAACTTTTCAGATGGTGTGCCTATGATACAGAATTTCATCCCAACAGAGGAGATAAAAGATTTGAAACCTGGATAAGGAAGGGACTTACAACATGTCTCTCATTTACACACAAAAGTGTACTACAAAGTTTTCAATCTTTGCGGGACAAACATGGCTTAGAGCAGAATGACTATTTCAGATACCTTCAAGTATGACAGCATTTTAATCAAAAGTGCAGACCTACAAACTTATCAACAGCAGAATCTGAGTTTTATAAAATTCTGAAATCAGCCTTCAGTTCAATACCAGATAAGTCCATCTCTAGATTATACAATGCTCTTTTATGCTAAAAATGAAAACACCTTGTACATTAAAAAAAAGTGGGAAAAAGAAGCAGGAATGGAGCTTTCTGAGGAGGCTTGGAGGGAAATTTGCAGTTTTCAATGGTCCTCAACTAACTCCATGAATTGGAGAGAACGCTGCTGGAGAAATAGTGACTCTGCAGGCAAAGTAGTGAAATAAAGAAAATATGTTCTAATGACACTGTCACTCAATTATTTGGAGTCCATATAAATTTCAGAAGCCTGCTAATAATAAAACTTGTCAGCGGAAAATCCAAGCTTGTGTAATTGTTTAGTTACCGATACAGCACATGGTTAGTTTAACCAACAAGAAAAAAACATCACTTTTTTCAATTAATTTTCATAATGGACAAGGTGTTAAGCAATTCTGCTAATGCTGAAAGGCTTATAAAAGCGCTGGGTGGTGACCATGCGTAATGATGCGCAATGGCTGCTTTAGCACTGTTGGAGGATTTTGCCAATGGAAGGCTTTGGATGGAGAGGGTGTTCAGAGACCACGAGGATTTTCTGGCCCATGATGATGACTGGCTTATGAGCCGATTTCGATGACCAAGAGCAATTCCCTCGAAATTGTGTGCTGAATTGGGCCCACTGTGAGTGAACAGGCCAACATCAAGGCGCAATTTGCAGCAACGTCTGGTTTCCCAAATGTAATTGGTGCGGTCAACTGCACTCATATTGCAATAAGGGCACCACACGAGGACCAATTTGCTTTTGTGAATCGAAAGCATTTTCATTCCATTAATGTCCAAATTATCTGTGATACAAATCTGATTCTGATGAATATAGTTATTCGATGGCCTGGTTCAACCCATGATTCATTTATACTGAGACACAGCAGTGTAGGGAGTAGACTTGAAGCTGGAGCTGTGCATTATGGTTGGCTACTTGGTAAGATAAGGCTTAGTGAGACAAGGTGTGCCTCCACTGACTTTNATAGCAGAAATATGAACAGAGGGAAAGAGAAACAAAAAAAAAACGAAAGCAGCACATCTATGATAACGACAATAACCACAGTCATAATAAATTAAATACAAAAAAAAAGGTACAAAAGTGTACATACATAGTAAAGAAAACACGAAAGGAATACATACAGCAAGGTGCTCCATACTGGACACAGCACATTAGTCCTTACCCTGAAGAAATTTCAGAACAGGGTCCAAGATCTTATCGAACACACATCCTCTATCTTCATTATAAAATCTCAGTCTCTCCAGATGTAGTGTGTTTGACATTTCTCTCAACCACAAATCATACGTGGGTAAACAGTCCATTTTCCACACTCGTAAAATTAACTTCTTTGCAATCACCATTCCAAACAAAACAGCCATTTTTTCATATCTATTGGTGAGAGATAAGGAGCTTGTTGCTCCAAGGATGGCTATGAGTGGATCAGGTTCCCAACGCTTCCCAAAAGCCTCTGAGAAACAATGAAAAATATTTTTCCAATATGTGTAAAGTTTTCTGTATGACCAGAAAGAATGTGTCAAATTGCTGATCATAGATTTACATCGAATGGAAACAGGTGAAACATCATTAAAAAAAGCTGTGCAACTTTTCCCTGGAATAATAGAGTCTGTGTATTGTTTTAAACTGTACAAGACTATGTCTGGCATTGACAGAACAATCATATATACTTTTTAGACATTTGTCCCGGACCTCATCTTTCAGCTCTACATTCAGCTTGTCCGCCCACACCTGTTTAAGTCCTGATGTGTTCAGCAGAGCTCCATTATGTAGGATCTGATAGAAAAAGGAGACCGCCCCGTGAGTAACCGGATCAAATTTATTTATTTCTTCCAGGGACTCATATTCGTTCAGAGTTTCAAAATTAGGCAAATGTTTCCTGACATAGTCTCGAATTTGTAAATATCTGAAAAAACTTGATGCAGGGATATTGTAAACGTAACTCCAAATGAGGCAAAGTTCCCATCAATATATAGGTCACCTATGTCACAGATACCTCTCCGTTTCCAAGTGGAAAAAACAATATCATTCAAGCCTGGTAAAAAGGAATGATTTTCACAAATTGGAGTGTCTACATAGATTTTTGGAGCCTTGAGACTGGCAAAATTATCAGTTAAAGTAAGAAGAGGAGGTATTGATGCTTGCGGGTTGGAGACGTATAAAAGGATGTCATCAGCATATAGCGAAAAATGATGTTTACATCCATTCATGTCGATGGGAGATATTTGAGGGTTCTGTCTGATGCTAGCTAATGGTTCAACGATAACTGAAAACAGAAACGGGGAGAG
>NTHP01000756.1:38110-49733 GCA_003416845.1 Oplegnathus fasciatus
AACAAGACATTATTTAAGCGCCAGCTATATTCACCCTTTTTGTGGTTCAATTTAAGATTTAGAGAGACGGACATGATCCTATATAAGTATATTATGGTAAGTGCAACCGGCTACTGATGTTAGCCATTTGGAATCTTGCTTGGGGGCGCTGCCTATCCACCCACCTAAATCTCCACCTACGATTATGTTAGAATCTGACAGATTTGGCATGATGTTGAAAAGATTCTGAAAAATGATGGGATCATCAAAGTTGGGCCCATACACATTCACCAATGTTACTGGTGTGGACTTTAATGTTCCACTAACTATTAAATATCTACCCCTCTGGTCAGCGCTAGTTTGAGTGTGGATAAATGGTACATTTTTCTTTATCAGAGTTGCAACACCCCTTGATTTTGTGCTAAAGTTCGACTGGTGGACCTGAGATGCCCATGAAGGACACAGTACTTTCGCTGCCGTTTTCTTAATGTGTGTTTCCTGGTGAAAACAGATATCAGCTCTGAGTGCACGTAGATGTGCGTGTATTTTTTCCTCTTTTCAGCGGACTATTCATCCCTCGTACATTCCAGCTGATTAGTTTAACCTCACCTTTGCTGTATTTATGTGGATCAGTTACCATATATAATATCTACTGCTTAGAGGAACCTGTCGCATGACCATGGCAAGACATAAACAATAATCTGAACAGACAGATGTGCTCTGGAGAACAGAACAAACGCAGGAGCAGTGCTTCTGTCTCCCAAACCTAAAGTTAAAGCTAAACTCCAGGGCCTGCGTAAGGCCCAGACTAGCGGACAACTACCCACCTCTCTCTCTGCAAGGGAGACACTCCACTTCACAAATAAGCAATGTCAGAGAAAAAAAGAAAAACTATCTGTCCTCACCCAGTTCGTAGCATGAGCATAACTTTTTTTTTTTACCACATAGTTGCTTAACATGGTTAAAATGTCTTTTAATGAGGCTGCTGCTGACAAACGGCGAAACCAGGAGCCTAGTCCACTTTCCGGCTTGACATGGAGGCAGAGTCCCAGTCATCAGCCTCCCGGCTCAGAAACTTTTCAGCTTCCGCCGGGGTGTCGAACGTGCTGATATTGTTGTTGACTGTGACCACGAACCTCGCTGGGTGTCGGAATCCACATCTAATTTTCCTGGCTCTGTACTTCTCCTTCATATCTTGAAACGGCAGACGTTTCTTCATGGTGGCCGAAGTTGGATCGGGATAGATGAACACCGGGTGTCCGTCATACTGTAGTGGAGCCTTCTCTCTTGCGAGCCGTAGCACCAGCTCTTTCACCTGGAAGTAATGCAGCCTGGCAATAATAGCCCTTGATTTACCGTCTTTGGCCGGCGCTTTTTGGAAGCAGCATGGCTACAAATTCTGTCGGCCTATCATCTTCAGCCTTCTCCTTGACCCCAATTATGCGAATGTTTTGCCAGCGGGAGCGAGCCTTTGGGTCATCGAGTTTGGCTTGTTGTTGCATGTATTGAGATGCTAGGCTATCATGCCGCCTCTCCAGCTCCTCGATTTGCCTCTCATGCAATCCGGTAGCAGCCTCAGTTGAAGACACCCGCTCTCAGACATCAGATAGAGCCGATTTAAGGCTCGAGAGGGACCCATTAAGCTCGGCGAATCTCTTGTCGACCGTGCTGTTCAGCATGTTTATCGCTGCCAAGACATCCTCGTTGGTAGCTGGAGTTGGGGCGCTAGCAGCGTTAGAATTAGCCTCACACATGCCCGTTAGCTTTGTCAAGTTCTCACCGGAAACCTCTTCTTTGGAGCCCTTTTCCTGTTTCTTTCCTTTGCCTGGTTTTGTCATTTTTGTTTAGAACATTAAGATTCACTTCAAACACGTAAAAATGAAAACGGAATGTCTTTTGGGTGAGGTAAAGGTGAAGTTGAGGTGGAGCTCCCCTAAAACATGTCTACTCCATACCAAAACAAACCGGAAGCCCGTCTCCACTGACTTTTAACACATGTGTTTGTGTTTTACTGACTGCTTAACCAACTTAACATTACTGCAGGCGACAGCGGCTATCCCCTGAAGCGCTGGCTCCTCACCCCATTCCCCAACCCACAGAGCGCAGAGGAGAGGCAGTACAACAACGTCCACAGTCGGGCGCGTTCCACCGTGGAGTGCGCCATTGGGCTGCTGAAAGGGCGATGGTGATGCCTGGATGCAACAGGCGGCAGGCTTTTGTACCACCCGGCAAAAGACACCCAGACTCTGAAAGTGAACAAATATCCATGTACTCAATAATAAGTCATTTTGAAATCTTACAAAGACTTCAGTGCGTTTTAGTGTGAAAACAAATGTGAAATGCTGATTAGGTTTGGTGCGCACACAAACACACACAGCCTTGGGTTGTTTACCTAGTTCACCTGCTGTCTCATCTTCAGCCATGTCTGTGTCATCCTCCGTCTCTGTTACTGCACCGGCAACTGATGCTTCCCCAACAATTGATGCCATGCATGGTTCGGCTCTCAGAGCTGGCAGCATTGAGAGCTGCTCCTACATATTGCCACTCAACAAATTTCTTTTTGTTTGTAATGCCAGAACTATGGCTACCAAACAAAATATTTTTTTCTGTCCTCTATCTCTCCCACAAGCGTCTCAGTCTGAGAAATTTCTCTTTTTACCTTTGTACTCTTACATTGCCATTTTTGCACAGACAAAGCCTACATGTCAAGGACATTTATATGCGTATCAGTAAACTATAAAAACAAGTTAGACAATTAGCTAAACATTGTGTGTATTGTGCAGTTATTATGGGTGTTATCACAGATGGTGGAACAGATCAACTATGAAACAAAGTTTGACTTTTGCCAGTGGGTGCTAACGTTAGCTAGCTAACCTTAGCTGGGCAGCAGAGAAAAAGGGCTGACAGCCGAAACACGAAGACATGAGTTTATAGCAAGAAAAACTCTATAAAATCCACAGCCTATATCAGGGGTGTCTAATCTGTGAAGACTGAAATCAGTTGATCAAATGAATCGAGTCAGGCGTGGTCCTGCTCGGTTTGAAAGAGAACCTGAAGCCACACTGGCCCTGTTGGTGGATAAGACTGGACACCCCTGGCCTAAATGATGACTGTTTCATTTTTGCCATTTGAAGTAGGTAAGTAGAAGTATTTTACAGGCATGAAAACTTCACCCCAAACTGCAACTCTAGGGTGTGCAGTTGACATTCCCCCAACAGTAAAGGCCATTGCGATTCGCATGGAATGACGGGAACACGAATTTTCGCCTCGCGTTACTCGCGCGAGTTTGATCGCCACATCATTTGTGTTTATTCGCGTTTAAACACAACCCGCGAATATTCGCCTCTCTGTCTCCGGTGAGTGGCAGTTTCACGTCACACGTCGGCTGTAATCTGGACAGATTTTGCGGTGATTTAATTGCAATAAATGGATCAGAATAATGCTGAACTAACTACATCATAATGCCGATTTGTAAAAAGTCTGGTTTTATGCTTTGTCAGGTCTGTCCGCAACACCACAAGCAAAACAACTTTTAAATGCTTGTTTTGTAAATGCAGTTCGGCTCGACACGTCGGCTGAATTGATCTGGCTTACTACAGCGGTATGGACCCAAAACAAACAGATTTTGCGGGGATTTAATGGCAATAAATGGATCAAAATATTGCCGAAATATCTACATAACAATGCCGATGTAGTAAAAGTCTGAACTCGTGTTTGTCAGGTCTGTCCGCAAGACCACAAGCAAAACAGCTTTTAAATGCTTGTTTTCTAAATGCAGTTGGGCTCGACACGTTGGCTGAATTAATCCGGTTTACCACAGCGGTATGGACCCAAAACAAACAGATTCCACAGTGATTTAATGGCCATAAACGGATCAAAATAATGCCGAAATAACTACACAACAATGCCGATTTTGTCCAATCTAATATGAAGTAGTATCATAGAGCTCTGGGTGCCCACAACAGGCTACAATTTCCTCCTCCATTTCTGATTCAACGTCAGGACGTCAGGAGAATCTAAACGCTGATAGGCTTTCGCGACACAGCATCACGCGAATTTCTCGCTTGAGTTGAAATGAATGACGCGAATTTCGCATCGCCTGGTGCGAATTCTTGTCAATTCGCGTCTTTGCATTGAATTTGTATGTAATTTCCTCGCGCAAAAAATCGATTTGCGTTTGGTGTGAACACACAGTAACTGTTTAAGAGGGTAGGAGCGCGACATAAAAGTTACATACATAAATGTCATGGCCATACACACTATGATTATACTCTGTATGATTATATCAGAATCAGAATCAGAGAGCGCAGTACCAGTAAACAGTAAGCAGTAAACTTGAGCTTGAACTTAAAAGCATAGTCTGAACACTGAATTGCCAACAAAGTGAAATTTATTATTACAAAAACTGAAATTGTGACAAATTGAAGGGTGAACCAAAGCAACAAAAAAATAATCTCTCCTCAAAAAGTGCTGACTAACCCTAAGTGAAACAAACAAACTTTACTAAACCAGAGTCTGTGCAAAACAGGAGAAAATAGTACAAAAAGAAAATGGCAGCTCACCCCTACAGCTTCAGTGCTATTTACAAAAGTGGACTATCGTATTTATACAAGTTATACAGATACTTACAGAACTAACTAGGGCACTAGACAAAATCTCACAATTAATTCAAAGGACATTAGTACAGATCATGAAGGCAGGGTAAGTACAAGTGCAGTTATTTACAATAAGAGTAACAGATAAGTTACAACTGCAACTAAATGTTTGTCAGGAAACAGTCTTTATAAAATGTTTTCCAGAGTGTCAATGTTAACAACCCATGTTGGATCTCTGAGCACTGTCAGGATGACAATGTCAAGAGGGGTCCATTCAAGTAGGTGGCAACTGTTAGCTCTGGTCAGGTGTAGGTTGCCCTGGATCTGATGCCAGTAGTTTGAGTATGTTTTGTGTCAGGGAGCCAGTCACTTCATCTAACTTCAGAAAAAAGTCCCTTCTTTCTGCTGCCTGCAGGATAGTCTTGGTTCTGGCTGACCACTGACATTTCACCTCAATAATGCAATCAGCAGATACTGTCCCATCTGGAGATCCACCGAGCAGGCCGCTGTCAGACAGGAACACTCCCCTCTCCTGGATTAAGACACCAGTGTACTACATGTATTGCTGCTTTGCCCTTGGCTCATGGAGGATTCCCCAATAACATGCCTTGGGAAAAAAAAAAAAATTTTTTTTAAAGTAAATATTTTTAAGAACACAGATGCCTTCAGTTTAATCACTTATTACCCGCAACTTACTTTAGATCCTTGTTTGAGGTTGTACTGCCCAAAATAAGACAGGCAGTTCACCTATACCAGTGGTCACAAACTGCTCCTGGAGAGCTACTGCATATACAGTATATGTATGTATGTAAATAACTACTACTGTTTTTTTTTTTTTTTNAATTCTATTATAAATTTAAATATTTGTATATATGTTCTATGTGTATGTAGTATGAAAAGGCTAAAACTTACATTTCACTGTGCAATCCTGTGTTACACAGTGAAATACATACATCTACTTCAAATGGCAAAGATGAAGCAGTCATCATTTAGGCCAGGGGTGTCCAATCTTATCCACCAGCAGGGCCAGTGTGCCTTCAGGTTCTCTTTCAAACTGAGCAGGAGCACGCCTGACTCGATTAATTTAATCAACTGATTTCAGTCTTCACACAGATCTAATCTGCAGATCAGATGAGACACCCCTGATATAGGCTGTGGATTTTATTTTATTATATTTATCAGTACGTTATGTGTCAGCAAAACCACTTCTTAGATTCATTTAAGAAGTGTTACTTACCTTACCGACTGCAGACATCTCCTCTTTCTCGTCACAAGGAAAGCGGTAGAATGACAATTGAAGAGTTTTTGTAGTCTCAGATCTGTTCAAACAACAAGCGACAGCACTGCGTCATATTGGCTTGGACCCTTGGACCCGGAAGCAGTAGTTGATACGTCATGATTTGGGATGGTGACTGGGTCCGCCCACTCACTGCCAAAAAGAAAAACTACTCGCAAGCGAGCAGGTGAAAGTTTCGCGAGCGAGCAGCCGAAAGTTTTGCGAGCAAGAGAGAGATGATATTAGTTGTGCGCTCGGGGATCAAAGTTGCGCGCTCCTTCGGATTCTGCACGCACTCAAAGCATGGTTTTCTCCTTGCAGGCTACAATATTGCTCACCCGAGCAGAGATATTCTGCACGCGAGTGCTGTGAAAGTGCTTGCAAAAATAATAGGCTCCTCTACATCCTCATTTGCACTCGCGGATTTTGGCAGTGATATGCCGCCATAAATTAATTGCTTCTTGAGGTAGATGATAATGCTTAATGTGTGGCAAAATTAAAATTTCATTTCAAAGTTACTTTATGTGGAGGAGTTACAACAACAATCAACATAGTTTCATGCAAAGCCCATAATAAACTATAAGGAAGGCAGCAATTGCAATTTAGGAGCAAGTGAAAAATGTTTAAAAGTGTGAATTGGCTCTGATATTATGCAGAACTAACAATCACTCAGTGCCAGAAATGGAATGTAAACAACCCAGAGGAGTAGTAAGGGATGTGTGTTCCTGTGTGTGTGTTATCAGACAGTCTGCACCATGAGCTCCAGATCACAAGGTTAAAAATATGTGAGACAGCTAAGGTGATATGAGGAGCAGAGTCTAATTTTTATAACAATTTATTTTGGTCAGAGTTACTGTACTTACACAGCCCTCTGGACCAAACTAGATGTGAGTGAGAGCTAACAAGGAAGAAGGTTAGCTCAAGACTGGCAACCTTTTCTTGATAGGTCAGGGGGACAGACTAAAAAAATGCTAGAGCCTTAATCACAGTGCAAGATGCAGCCAGAGCTGGCGCTGTTTCAGCACAAGTTTGAACGTCACCCAAAGTAAACAAAACAACAGATCAGATCAAACTGGCCAAAAGTACACAAAATATAAACCACCTGGAGTACAGTAAATCACAGCATTTAAAGCACACAAAGCAACTCTTCCAAAAAGACTCACTGGTGAATCAGAAGAAAGCAGAAATGACTGTTCAATAGAATGAGATTTGGCTCAACCAATAGAATTCCAGCAACAACCATAGTATGAAGGTTTACAAGTTTACAAGTGGCTTGCAACACTGAAGTAATACTGATTTCTGCCTGACATCACTATGTAATGTTATGATTTCTGTACGGATCAGACCTGGTGTGAGAAGAGCTGGGTATTGTGGCCTGTTTTTCTGATTCTGTGCATGATATTGCAACATGTTAGACTGGTTGGGTGACATATGTACCTCAGTGTATGAAAGTCATTCCTGACCCTACAGTCTCTAGCCCAGTGTCCAGTTTCTCTGCGTGTACGACAGTTATCATTTCTCTTGTCTGTGTGTGTGTGTGTATTCTCTGTGGAGTCCCTCCCTCTGAGCCATTGTGAGGAGAGGAGGGGTCCTTCTATTTGTCTGAAACACACACCTTCTCACTTAGGCTTCAAGTCTGTCTATCCTGTGAAAATGTCTTTACCTGCCAATTGAAATCATTGATTTTAAAAATAGTCGCTACTTTAGGCAATAAGCAAATTAGAGTATTTACTGGTAGTGGTTCACGTTGCTACATTTTATATGCCTACATTAGATTGCCACACCTTCTGAAAGTGTTATATAAACTCTGTTACAGGCTCTTTTGGTCTTTGGAAAGACACTAAAACACTAAAATCAGCTGTCTGTCTAGCACTGTTTTTATTTATCCATTTACTTATTTATCATTTGTCACATTTTGTCATCATTTGTACATGTATACTTCTACTCTGCTACATTTGAGAGGTTAATATTGTACTTTTTACTCTAAAAAATATTGAACGCAGGAATTTTACTCGTAATTAAGTACTTTTACATTGTTGTATTAATTTTCCTATTATGGGATGAGGCTGTGAATCACTCAGGAATGGAACATAGCAGAGGCTTGTTTTTTCAATCTGGTCTGTGTTTTGTCGTTATCAGCTCTATTTTGGAACTTCTAATCAACAAGGTATTTGTGAGTTTTAGCACTAACATTGGTACTTATGTCTCTGATTGCTTATTAATGACATATTGACATTTTTGCTTTACATCTTTACTTTTAGTCTTAGCTTTTGGTGAATCAATTACAGATTCAGTTTTTAGCCTCTGCTGTGGACTGTTTATTACTCATATTTACAGCATGTACATCAATACATTGAACACACATAAATCAATGAACACTGCAACAGCATCAAAAGTCTCCACACTCTTCCTATTTGTTTAACTGTCACTTCAGTGGTGGCAATTTGAGACTTAATAAGTGAAAACTCCAAAATTTTATCACCTTGTGTACACAATTACAAATTGGCGCCTAGGCCTCTGCAGCCAGAAGCATGCAGAGCATCCCTTTTTCCTGATGGACACAGATTCACCAGTGGTCTTGATAACCGACATAAGCCTCTGTCAGCCTACCACAGAACGTCTTCCTAAGGGATCAACCTCACTGTGGGTATTATCTGTGCCGAGACAACCCGAAGCTGCCCCGGAAAACAACTACACTGTTGTGGCGCTGTGGTGCTTAAAAAACACA
This sequence comes from Oplegnathus fasciatus, assembly GCA_003416845.1. Lineage (NCBI taxonomy): Eukaryota > Metazoa > Chordata > Actinopteri > Centrarchiformes > Oplegnathidae > Oplegnathus > Oplegnathus fasciatus. The sequence continues at coordinate 46,689 of NTHP01000756.1, forward strand.
CACACCACTTTTGCTCAAATCTGCCCACCGCTGCTATCAACACTTAACACATTTAATTTATGCAACTTCTGTATAATAGCAAAACACATAGTTACCTTTCTAACTCTTTTTAATCTCCATCTTTTCTGCTTACTTCAAACTATTCAAGTTTGATTTGAACATCCACTGAGAAACTTGTATGACACGTTCATTCCGAGCAACACTTTCAGAGGGTTCAGCCAGGATACTGTCCCCAGACACTGAACCCTGACCTTATCCAGGTCTTAGATGTTCACAGTCGAATTTGCAGAAAATACATACAGTAGTTCTTTCTGATTCCATCAAACACAGACATGGTAAGGAAAAATAAAGAACATTTGCACCAGTCTGTTGTTCTCTTGGAATCCTGCTGACAACGCCAATTTGTGAGGGAAATTCTGGAGAGCTGGTTAACTCGAGAGTGAAGTTTCAGGAGACCTGGATGTCTTACGCAAAAGCATTTATTGAATCTTGGCCAAGGAGAATAGAGATTAAGCAATACAAGTTTACACAGTGTAGTGCCACCTCAATGCTGAAGGTTGTGTCCTGGAAGAGTCTTTTTATCCTGATGTTTTTGGAACATGAGGGCTGCTATGCTTAACTAAATTAATCTAGTCATGTTGTATGTCAATTCAGGTCACATTCAGTGAACATCAAAAAGGAGACTGAGAGGAGCCAGTCTATCAATGTAGTCTGGGGGAAAAGGAAGCATATATTCCTATTACCTTGGTCCCCTGGGAGATGGAGCCTGAAAAATAACAACATCGTCTTACATAATTGTACTGGAACAGTTTTTAAAGTGCAACAAAATGACGACCAGTTTTTCCAAATGGGTGGTCATCATTGGTGTGAAAAGACGCCCAAATGTATTATTGTCCGATGTCTGTGCAACAACTGGCAGTTAAGATTATGACTCTGTTCAGAGATGAGATAAAGATGAAATCATATAGTGGTTCGTAGCCAGTTGTTTTATGACACTTTATAATATTTCATAACACTCTGAACAACTTGTAATGGTAAATGCTCTTGAATATCTCTACAGTCAGTGTATGAAAACAAAAAAATGTTTTTTAAAATTTAAATGAAAATCAAAGACACTTGACACACTTGGGGTTTAAGAATATATTTTAGCTGCAAATGTCTGCTTGGAACAAGGCCTCAAAAATAATTTGTTGAAAAGAGTTGGAACCATGAGTGTGATTACACAAGTTTAAACTCCACCTTTCTTTTTCACTGCAGGCCATCTCCTCAGTTTTTTCAGACTTGTTACATTGGTTCTTCATCTTATTGTTGCAGAACTCCCAGAAGAAAAGAGGAGTACGACCCAACAACAAACCGGACAAGAAGCTTGGTACACAGGTAACATACACACACACACACACACACACACACACACACACACACTGCTATGTTTTCCCCCAGATGGACCAACGAATCAATAAGAGAAAAGTGCAGTTTCAGCAACTAAACCTTAAACTAAACAAACTAAACCCGCCTGCCACCAGGTCGGATTTTTCCATGAAATAAGACAAAGCGGCCCTGTGGTTTGCTCTGGCTGAATTCGAGTTGCTTCAGCCGCTAACTTAAGATCCATCTCCGGTGCTCCCGCCTGCTCTCCTCCTGGTGAAGTAGTTTCCTTGTGGCAGGGAGTGAAGCGAAGGGAACTTGTCACCTAACCGTGTAGCCTTCATCCATAGGGACCACGAAAAACAACACAAAATGAAATGTTCCATTGAGCTACTTTAAGAAACAATAAGAGATACAGAAAGAGTTGTGTTTTTATTTGAAGAACAACTTCCAGGTTGAATTTGATGATATGATGGGGTTCAGGGATGTCGAAGCCAGGCCCCTATGAGGCTGACAGCATGGTGCAGTTCCTTCAGTACACACAGCTGCTTCATCAGGTCCTTGGTCCATTGTGGTATTTCTCCCTTTCTCCCCTCTCTCTCAATCTGACCCCCCCCCTTCTGCTTCTCTCTCACCCCTGTGGTAAAGCACCATAAAACATAGTGTGGGATCATATTAGGCAATGCCAGATGCAACTGATACAAGCTGAAACTTGCATATTAGTTTGTGTTATGGGTAAGTATCAATACTCCCATCAGTATTAGACAACCAATACTAGTTTTGTTGTGGCCTGATACAGATGTCACTGGTTTCATTTGACACGATTGCTGCCGTGTTACCACAGTGATGCCAAGGCAGTAAAAGAGGGGGCTGCACTTGATAACTGTATACGCTAGGTGGCAGCAGAGTGCTTGAATCCTGATGACTTGAAGGAATTTTACTATATACCCCCTTTGACCATAATGTGGTCAGCAATGGCAGAGTGGCGCTGTCACAGAGTACAGCCTACACACCAGGACAAACTGACACAATGTTTTTTTTATACATATTTACCGTCAATTAAATTGTCTTCTTTGATAATGTAGTATAAATAGTGAAATCAGTTGAAACGGACAGCGTAAAACATATTTTGTGCTTGCAAAATAAGCACAATACTTTTAAAACTTTTTTTTCCAACAATTCACACGCACATTTACAGTATGCCCCCTCTACACTGAACAAAAGTATAAACGCAACACTTGTTTTCGCTCCCATTTTTCATGAGTTGAAATAAAAAATCTAAAAAAGATATAATATAATATAAAAAAGTATTTTTCTATGTACACAATAGGTATATTTCTCTCAAATTTTGTTCACAGTTTGTTTAAATCTGTGTTAGTGCGCACTTCTCCTTTGCCAAGATAATCCATCCACCTGACAGGTGTGGCATATCAAGATGCTGATTAAACGGTATGATTAGTACACAGGTGTGCCTTGGGCTGGTCGCAATAAAAGGCCACTCTAAAATGTGCACGTTATTATATAGACTTTCTCAGCACCCCCAACTCTGACTGACTTCCAGCGTCCCTGATTTAATTTCCAAAAACAGAGAGAGTTGGTGAGAGGTGTGAATTTGTCCCTGTCAAACCTACAGTAGAAGAGATTCAGGTCATCAGCCAGGTCTTTGTGTGCCTCAGCGGG